>JAJMYO010000054.1:0-174075 GCA_023087385.1 Diplodia sapinea | reverse complement strand
CCCCCCCCCCCCCCCCCCCCCCCCCCCCCCCCCCCCCCCCCCCCCCCCCCCCCCCCCCCCCCCCCCCCCCCCCACTTCAGCAATGCAGGGGCCGCTATTGGGTGACGAGAGAGGGAGCCGCAGCCCTCTGTGACCATTGTTCGTCTACATTATATCGCGGCAGACGCAAGACTAGAGCATGTCGTGCAGGGGTCGTACCTGTCACGCATCGGGCTATAGCAGAGGCGGTGTTAAGGCTCAATCCAGTCACAGCGGCTTTTTTCTTTTTCTTCTTTGCCTGCATGGCGTACGTACGCGGAAGCCGGGTCTTCTCCTTACGGGGACGCAGAAAAAGAAAAAAAAAAAGTAGGGGGAAACATTGAATCGGTGTGCAGATTCTGAATGGTACCTCGTATTGTCTCATTATGGCGCCGGGCTCCTGCTTTCGGAAAGGGAATGCGAAGCTGGATGAACGCTAATTTACGCATGGAAAGACGCGGTGTGCAGGTATTCTGCTATCGCTTCAGGTGTTTCAGGTGATTATACAGGTCCAGAGGTAGCAACGTCGAGATAGGACGGGGGTGCTCAGAGCGGTAGGGCGTCTTTCCTCTCTTGGACGGTCGACGGTCGGCACTTGTATCCCTTCGTGTACTGCAGTTTTCATGCAATTTCTTATCTCCGTCGTGCTATTCCGGATTTGGGGTGGAATCAGGCAGAAAGCTCGCTTCTCTTACATCGGAGCGTGTAACCTCGCCAATCAACTTACGCGAATCTGCCGCGACAAACCCAAACTCCGGGGGCGGTGAGCGTGGGTACACGAAGAGATAGGAAGCGTTTTCCCCAGCCTCAGGTCTCGGTACCAGCAACTTACCGGTCTTTGGCTGTTTGCCTCCATCTATCACCGTAATCGCCAATCTCGTGTCCTATTTCACATCATCCGGTAGCAGGGAGGGGTAGTGAGGAGTCCCGCATTTCGGCAGGTGCCAAAGCAGCAGGCGGGCGGGCGATCTGCTCGCCAGAGGCGCCGAGGGATCGTGATGGCGGGGGTCAAATCCGGGACGATGACGGATCTGTCGGTCAGACGATAGATTCTCATGCAAAGCCAGCAAACACCGCGTCGATCTACCAAGCCTTCTGGCTGATGCGGTCTTGGAAAAGCCATGCGTCGTGACACCAAGGCATTGGTCGTCTGCACGCTGCGGACGGAGTCTTCCCTTCTTCACAGGAATGGGGAAAAGGGCCTTCATCGCGCGTTTACCGCCGTTTGCATACGTGTTTGCCGATGTGCCCGGCGACTCATGCCCGGCATGTGTGAGCCCACATTTGCATTACCGCGGGTGTCGTGTGGGCTGGTTGGGCTTCGGTGCTGTGGGGACGGACGATCAAGCCTGCTGCCTCGCGAATGATGGTTGTCGATAGTGCCGCACCAAACTGCCAGAAGCCTCTCCAGCACCTCGGTAGAACGGTGCGCGGTTTTTTCCTCGTCGCCTTTGCTTCTGCTGCTCGCCGAGATCCTGAAGAGTGCTGCCACAAGTCGTACGATTTGTCTCAGGGCCAGCAGTAGTGGACAAGGGCCACGAGGCCGTAAGATAGCCGACCATGGCGCTGGGACTCTGCTGCTTGCGGGCTTGCGGGCTGGCCGGGGCTTTTACTTTTTTCTCCTAACCTCCTTTTCATTATTCCTGTGGTATGATCAGTCAGCGACCGTTTCTGTTGTGCTGCCAGCCACGTCTTAGTGACAGCGGGTGGCGAGAGCATCGTCGTAACCATTGCAATAGCCACAGTGGCATTAATAGAGAAGCTGAGCTGGCGAAAAAGTAACACGGGGATTTTACTTCGCGACTTGAAGACAATTAGCAAGGAAGGGGTACGTTCTCGGACCAGCGCACTAGACGACGGGGCAACTTAATAGCTAGGGGGTTGGGCGGGCAGGGTGGAGCGTGCGCAGCAGCCCATCGTCATTGGCTTCTGTGCGGATAAGTAGTGCGTGATAATCATAATCTATGGGCTGGCTGGCAGGCAGCACAGTGGTTAGCTGGCGTGCGCGAAGGAAGGGGTGGGCGGGCACCAGCTGATTAGCCAGCGCTACCGCGCAGGAAGCAAAAATAACTAGGCAGTCGGTTGTGTTTAAATCGCGATCGGGGACGGGCCGGGCCATAAAGGCGCACCGGAGGTAGGACCGCACCACACGTGTGGGTCTGACAGGGAGGCGGCGGAGGAAGGGTGGAGTCGCTGGTGATTGCAGAGGCGGGATGGATGTGCAAGCAAGTGTGGAGATTTGACATGGGGCTGCGCGCGTTGTGTGTGTTGCGATGCGGTGCGTGCGGGCGTGCGTTGCGCGGGCTGACAAGCTGAAGGGACAGCAGTGGTCAGCGCTACGACTTGCCCTGCTTTCGTTTGCTGTTGCTGGGCGGTGAGGGGCATCATGTGCTGGGCTGCGGTGGCGTGGACGTGGCGTGGACGTGGCGTGGCGAGCAGCGCCGCAGGGCGCAAGGCGCAGGGCGTTGCAAGAGATGGCAGAGGGCGAGGGGTGAGATCATCGTTAGCGATCAAGTGGGACGGCGGTGGCCAAGGGGAGCAAGGCAGCTGGGCCGAGCAGCGAATAGGGTGTGGCGCGGTGCGGTGCGAGATGTGGAGGGGCGGGGGGAAGAACGGCGGGCGAGGGTCAGCAAAAGCAAAGGATGGGCGGAGGGGCATCTAGGCAGCGGGCATCAGCTGCAGGTGGAGGGGCAGCGAAGCGCGGGGCGGCATTGAGCGGAATGATTATCGCTGCTGACTGGTGCGCGGCTGCCGGGTAGCTCCCACGCGGCAAACCGGCTTTCTTCGACCTCGTCGCTTTCTTTGTTCTTCCTCATCCCATCTCCTCACACCCCGACGCCGCATTGACGCCTGCCGCATCATTCCGCGCCTCCTCCTTGCCTCCTTTCCATCGGAGCAGCACACGGTCACAGCGAAACGTTGTTTCCAGCGCGCCGTCGAGAGACACCTCGGGCTTCGCTGCTTTTGGCTCACCTCCGCTGCTCTCCTCTATTGCAACAACCGAACCCCTTCGCTTAGCCAGCGCAACCGACTGCCGCGATACCTGACTGCCGTGACACGCCAGCTCCAGCCCATTGGCGCCGTTTCCAAATCATGCTTCTTGTAGCGCCATGCTTAGGTGCGGGTGACTCGAAAGCTGCATGCTTGGGGATACGGCCACTGGGCCAGCTACAACACAAGGGCAACTCGTCTTGCGCCGAAGATCCAGCCCAATGCCCATTTCACGCCCAAGCAAAACAGGCCTCGCCCGGTACCGGCGGAGCGAGTGGGCCCTTGAGTGGAATCAGAGCGGAGAAAGATCATGTCAAGAACGGCCGCTCATACGAAGCGTTGACAGAACATGCTTGATACCGATAGGTCTGGAAACCACAGGTGGCGCGTGAGCACACACGACTAGTGTCTGCTGGCTGTTATTCAGGGTCCATTATTACTTGCCCTGCCGATATCATTATATTGCGCTACATTACGGATACCGCATCTCAATGCCCTTCATCAACACTTCTCGAAACAGCGGACACGGAAGAAGCGATGGAAACGGCGCAAGCGAAGCCCCTCGCGTGCGCGACTGACTCGGGTTTTCATCCGCTTTGGCCGCTTTTCGGGCATCAATGTCATTCACTGCATGATGTACCGGTGAGATGAAACGCCTTCATCAGCCCGTAAGGCTGGACTCTCCATGGAGTCGTAGGGGACGGCAGATACAGCACAGAGTGAGCCGTGTAGGTACTATGATGGTCGAAGAGGTGGTTCGGGAAAGGGAAGGTGCAGTACTGTGACTTGCGCCGCCTCTGTCCCAATCCAAACCTTTCCACTCAGGCGTTGTGACTATATTCCTTTTTCTTCAGTTTTTCTATAACCTTTACCGGCCACATAGCACAGCCCGTCCGCCCCGAATCGATACGGTGCGGGGCCTCGGCTTGCGAGTAAGTCTTTTCCTTCTCGTCCGAAGACGCCGGCGACGCTGCTTGGACCTGGCGCGCGCTCGGACTACGAACTCAGCTGTGGTCGAATCAGAAGAAGAAACACTAACAGTGTCACTCTAAGCCGTACCCGGAAGAAGTGGCGGAAATCATCACAATGAGTAGACCGGCAGGTCCAAGCAGCTTCCGTGCTCCCAGGCACCGGCAGCCGCAGAGTCATAGATGTCCTCCCCATGATACCACAGCATCTGAAGAGGACGATTCATCTCGGCAGTTGGTCTCTAATATGACGGCTGCTGACGATCATCTAATCGAGATGTTGCGTGTTCTAGATGCAAAAAGAGGAGCACAGGAGGCATCGGTACGTGCGCGTGGATCACGACTCGGATTCATCTCGTCTACTAGCCTTCACGACTCGGTGGGTGAATAGGATGAGGTGCAATTACAGTTTCCCTTTCATTTTCACTCACCGCCTTCTCAGACCGCCATTTGCAATGCCGGCGTCGATGTAGTAGAAACCAGGAGGTCAGTTCCGGCATGAGTTGTGGAATTTTTATCATTGCCGCATATATCACCCAGTTTTTGCTTTCTCTTTCCCGTTTTGCTTATACTAATTATACCACGACACTACTTACTCACCTACTCTATATATCTGCTGTGTAGATTGAAATGTGTAATTGTATCGTCAGGGCAGGTCGATAGCCATTTCCACGTGTTCGGCAGTTGCCATGAGCGCCAAGCTGTTTGTCTGACTTGAGCCGTCAATCGATGCGGAGAACATGACAGGGACGCAAGTACCACACCAGCATCCGCCTCTCTTGGCGGCTACCCACGGTCGTCAAACGGTCAGCGTCCAGTTCGTCCCGTGCGCACACGACGATGCGGAAAATTTACCAATGAACTGACTGATCGAACCAGAGCTTTTCGGCAGCTGAGTTAATTCGCGGTTCCCCGGCAGTTGGCCGTTCGAGACATGTACATGCGCGTAACTGGGGATGATTGACATACAGCGGCGGTGGCGGCGATCATGGCGAACGCGCGATTCGGGCTGGGCTACTAACGTGTTCGACGGTGAAATGAGATTTACGGTGAAATGAGATATCCAATCAGATGGTCACATTGAGTCGCTTGTTATACCTCTTTTTGACGCCCGAAGAAACTTCACGACTGCCGTCGCGAAATCTCGTTG
The DNA here is from genome assembly GCA_023087385.1 of Diplodia sapinea. Classification (NCBI taxonomy): domain Eukaryota; kingdom Fungi; phylum Ascomycota; class Dothideomycetes; order Botryosphaeriales; family Botryosphaeriaceae; genus Diplodia; species Diplodia sapinea. The sequence goes on along the minus strand of JAJMYO010000054.1, from coordinate 168,948 downwards.
GATATCTCATTTCACCGTCGAACACATTACTGGGGGGAGGATATGGCGGGGGCGGTGGGGCCCAAGACGAAGAGGGCAAGGACAGAGCAGGAGTGTGGGAAAAGGACCGCATGGTGGTTAGGGCGGCGCGCACACGCTTGAAGTGGTATGTGCACCCCTCTTCGCGCCCTTTCGACCATATCTTCCTTCCCTTCTCCAGGACGCCTGAACACATCGACGAGAGGAGGGCCAGGGCGCCAGGAGAGTGCTCAGACAGACTCACGGGGAAGGGGGAAGAGAGGGCCCGACCGCCCATCAAGCTTGTTTTTTCGTTTGTTTGAACGTGCCCGGCTGCCCGCCTTATCTTTGGCGCGCTTCGCTCTTGATGAGCTGGCAGGGCTCCGCCGCCTTGTTACGCTCGCCTTACACTCCTCAATCGCCCTGTCGTTGCACACCACGCACCACTCCGTCCGCCTCCGCCGGCCCCGCTCGCGTCGGTTCCGCCTCGAGTGCGCCTGATGATCTACGCTCTTTTCTTTTTTTTCTTTTTTTTTGCACGTGCCATCTTTTTTTTTTTTTAATAGGTGCTGCACCACCCCTTATTCGTCGCACGGACGGCGGATGCGGGGCGCCTGGTGGTCCCTTGGAGAAGAAAAGGGCAAGTATTGGGAAGAGGGGAGGGGGAGAAAAGGGATCATGAGTCGTTGCAAGTGGCGTTTCGGCTCTGGCCGGGAAAGCATGGCTTTCCACGGCACTTTTTTGGACAGGGATCCGTGGAGTTCGCCCATGGCATCGCAAAAGACGTACGTAGTAGGGCAACGAGAGACAAACGGGCAGCGTCGTCGTTGTCGTGATCGTCAGTCGTCGATCTGCTCACTTTTCTGTCCATCGAACGCAATGATGTTCTGGCAGCCTTGGTGGTGCGTGCGCCGCCGCCGCCGCTGCTGCGCGCGCTATCGATGGGCCTTGATTCAACGTTTGTACTATATGTGGTGCACTTGCGGGATGGGCACGGGGTCAGGGGAGTGGTGGACCGAGGCTGTTCTTCAGGTAAGGTGATGATGTGTGCAGGCATCCATGGGTTTGGCTTTTGTTGATGCCCTTCTCTCGGTGGGGCATGGTGATCGTGGTGCTCGATCTCTTGATGTTGAACATGGGCTTTCGTTTCTTTTGCTTTCTCACTAGTGATCGCTATTTTTGGGTGTTCGATAATGGATGGACTTCGTCGCTGCGAGAGACGTAGCGTCGCTGCATGGATGGATGTTCTTGGTTCTCCGCGGCTTCAGAGGTGGATGCAGTCCGGGCCGAAAGTGATCTCGAATACCGTTAGTAGCCTGACCAAGGAGTCTGCGTCGCCAGTATTTCTGTAGCGTCCATTCAAAATCGGACCACACTTAGGGAGGTCAAGTTTGGGATAAGTAGAAAACGGTCAATGTGACGTTTCAGGGTCATCGACGCTCCCTTCCCCGCACCACGTCTGCGTGTGCTCAATGTCGAGACATGATTTACATCTTCGAACCATCTTAGTGGTCAAGATGAGACGGTATGTGGGGCTCGATTGATTGACATCCAGAACTTGTGTAGCTCTGGTCGGCACGAAGTGTGGGTCTTCTCCTCTCCATTCTTCCGCCACTCCATATGCTGACCTTCCCGAAATCTTTCCATTCGGCCCTACACTGTATGTACACTGCCTCCTCAACGAAGTCTAGCGTAAGGTCAACTCCTGGCTGCTGAGACACGCAAACACGCATTGAGCATTATGAAAACATTGTATGAGCGCAATTTGCCCATCACGAAAAACAGGGACGGTTGTTGTTCGGCCCATTCAGCAGGCCACAAAAACTATTACTTGAGGTCTGCCATAGTGAGTCTGGATGTTTAATACTCTGCCACTCACGGAGAAGTCATGCTGTATCTTGAGTCGAAACCGCCGAAGAAGTTCGCACGCTCGGTCAAAATTGAAATTGTTTTTGGTCAAGTATAAGCCTGCCGCCTGCTATGGTGTAAAGCTCTCACATATGTCATTAGGTAATTGGATTTGGCTTCTTGTACATGAGATGGTAATGGAAAAGGCAGCGGTGGACATGATCTTGTTGCGGATATGGATGCGTTACGTGCCGACGGCAATATGAAAGTCCCACATCCTCGAGGATGCGGTATTAACTTTTGATGGTATGGTATATCATCGTGTCCATTCATGAACTCTTGTCTACAGCACCCTTTGATTTGCTACAGGTACAATGTAAAGTGACGTGACATCTTGCCAGTGTCAGAAGCTTGATAGTTTCCTTATAATAATTCTGATTTCTTGTCTTATCGCTCTATTCCCTATAAAGCATGGTGTACACCATCATGGCTCAGTGTTGTGACGCACTGACTTATGCACATCGCCTCACAACATAAAGCAGCGGGCACAAGAGGAGAATTAGTGTGTATGTATTTTTTTTTTTTTTTGTCTGCAGCTTCCCTTATTCAGTGGCTCATCGATTGTATTCTCATGTTTCGAAATTATATGGCTCAATGAACACTTTTCGCTCAGCAACCTGGTAAAAACACGACAATGAGACAATGCTACCACAGGCAATTGATTTTTCTTTCGAAATCAAAGCGTGTTTCCCACGGAACGAAAATGACAAGCAGCGACGGTCATGGTTGTGAAATAGCACGTTTCAACATAATTGATAACCCGCACGATGATTAAGTCACGATTTCCATTACTTCTACATTCGGATATTGGGTATGCTGCCTACCGTAGTAGAGAAGGAAATCAAAGAGTTTCACCGTGGTTATGAACATTCATAGAACAGTAAGTTGGGTCGAAGATACTGTCACCTCACAGTCTTCAAAGCGCTGTAGCTATTTAGCTCTCTCTATCGGAAGTTGCTCACTACGAAGAAACCCAACTTGAAGCGGTAGAATAAAACTGAAAGTTGTGGTAACCCGCCGTGTCAGGTATATTAAAGTCTAAACCGCAAGTCACTTGAGGTTGATGACAAATTTAATAACTCAATTCAACAAGAGGTTACCTATCTTTGCAATACAAGCAATACAAGAAGAGCAGTTATAATAGATGAGTAAGCTGGTTCTTTGTCGATTGCATAGTGTGAAGTGTCAGTGATGTTTTGGGAGTAAGCGACGCGGCAAGCACTACTCGGGGAAGAACGTTACTGTCGTTGAATCTTAAGCCCAATGGAATGACTAAGCATAGCTAAAATCATGAAAGATCTGCGGAGAGCAATAAATAAAACCATGGCTACGTATCAGCATTACATCGTGTTATTGTATGTCAGCATCTTTGATCATGAATTGAAAAGCTGATATTTGAGCCAATGCTATCCGGGAGAGCGCATGGAAAGAAAGGAAAACGAAAAGGCAGTCAACAAGGTGATAGACCATTGTTTAGATGCGCACAGCTGTAAGGCCGATGAGCTGCTAAGGAAGAGAATCAGACACCCTTTTAACTCCTCCGCTCCAACCAGCCGAAACCGGCAACCAATTCGACCAAACCCACCAATCACCACGCACCGCCTCTCCAACCCTCACCGAAGCCTTACAAAAACCTCAAACGCTCCCAATGACCGCCCACGCAACACACACCAAACTAAACCACACCTCTCACCACTGGTCGCCTGCCGAAAACTCCGCCGCACCCAACACTGCCACGTAGTAAAACACGCATTCTCACCGGGCTACGCCGCCCGCCCCCCTTTTCCCAGATACAACGACGAACAAGCCACGACCACCATGTTGCCCGCCAACGCACACACACTGGCCAACAGACCGCCGCTTCGCCAGCACCGGCTCCCGCCGCCAGCGAACAGTGCGCACCCGGAGAATTGCTTCAGACGTTCGAACTTGCAGCGTCCCGGCTCTAGAGGGGAGGGTTTCTCTGGTCGTTTAAGTGGGTGCAGTGCATATACTGGTTTGTGCGGTTGCAAGTGCGGTGCGTGTGCGGAGCGTGCGTGCGTGCATGGTCAAAAAAAAAAAAAAAAAAAAAGAGCGGCGGGTTGGCCGGCCATCGTCCCGTGGCGGTAGGTGGTTCGTTCGGTCGGGTCACCCGTTGTTGTTAATACGAACATATGGCGCCGGACGTACCCTACTTTGGGGCGGCCGTTCAGTAGTACGTAGTGGTGGTAGTCTGTGTACCTACCTAGTGACAACAGCTGCAAGCTCCGCGCTACAGCCGGCGCCGGCGACCATGGACGCGCTAACGAACCGACACCAAAGCTGGAGGCAAGAACGGTTGGTCATGTGTAAGGGTCCCAGAGTTTCTACGGACTTTTTTTTTTTTTTTCTCTTGACCGCCATTCCTTCCACTGCTAGTTTTCGCTCCTAAAGACCAGCCATTCATGGTTTCTGGAAAACATTATCCTCTGCTCAAGTGGCTCTCTGTGCCAAAACACGTCTAGTCTCTGATGATTCTCTATGGACGCCCCCGCGGATAGCCTCTTCCTCACGGCAGCTGCGGGACTTCTTCACACCTCCTCCCCAAACGGATAGTTGAACTTCAGCAGGCCGTTCAGTCCACCCACCCAGTGATCCTCCCCTCTAGACATACCATTCGTGCCTCTCACGATGCTCGGCACGCCACCCAACAAAGCCCCCTTCTCGCCCCTGCCCAACGCGCGCAGCCCGACGTCCTCGCCGGTGATGCGCACCTCGCCGCCGCGGCCGAGCGGCTCCTCGAGACGCATGCCGTCGATGCTGACGTCGACACCGTCGGAGCGGTTGCTCTCGGCGACGCGCAGCGTGACCTCGGCGTTGGCGGGGAGGACGAGTGGCCGGAACGAGAGGCTACGGGGCGAGATGGGCGTGAGGATGAGAGATGGTACGAGCGGGTGCACGATACATCCGCCCGAGGATAGGGAGTATGCTGTGCTGCCCGTGGGGCTGGCGACGATAAGGCCGTCCGCGATGGCGTCGGTCAGGTGCCGGCCGTTGACCGTGATGCCGATCACTGTCAAGTGCGGGTTGCGGCCGCGATGTAAGATTATCTCGTTGAGGGCATAGAGCGGCGATGGGGGGAGTTTGGTGTTGCCGCGAGCGAGGGTCTGGGCTGTTGCTAGAGACGGGTGCTTGCCCGTTAAGAGGGGCTTTCTATGTGTGGGGCCAGATGCAGAAGAAGAAGATCCCGGGGACGTGACCCTTGTAGGACTGTGCACTGAAACTTTGAGACGATGACGGAGAAGGATGCGGGCGTGCCGATGTGTGCCCATGAATTTGCCTCGAAGAGATGCCCAAGGATCGTCAGCGACGCGAATGATATCCTCAGCCTCCATGGTGGAGGGTGGGCCAAGCGTCTGCTCCGCGGCCGCGCTGGCACCAGACATGTAGACATCTCTGAAGGCGCGTTTATACTCGGCAAACTTCCACTCCCCTAAGAAGCCAAGCGTTCCCATGCTGAAAGCGAGAATGGGCGGAACTTGTCGGGCATTCGCATAAAGACTTGCAGCGTGGAGGATTGTTCCATCTCCGCCCAAGGTGGTTATGAGATCGACGTTGTCATGGAGCACCTTCTCCGCTTCGCGTTTTTGGAGCGGCAGGGCATAGACAGTAGATGGGAGTCTATCATGGATCGCACGCGCGACGTTGGGCTCGAATAGCAGGTTCACGTCGGGATATGTTGTTTGAATGTGATACGCGAGTTCAACGAGTGACTCAGTGACATGGGGCGCGTCTTCCTTCTTCATGAGCAGCACGGTGCGCAGGGGAGAGTGCCAATGGAGGCCGAGGAGGTCATTCTGGCGCGTTGCTGGATGCAGTCAGCCTCAGAGCCCTGGTTGCTGGGACCGCAAGCGGGGACGGGAGAGATTGGAAGGCAGGGTAAGAATGTTGAGCTCACCATGTGCGCGTAACGCCTATCGCTGCTCACCTTGGTATACGGGAGGATTGCGCTCGGGCAGTGCAGCAGCGTGCGGCAGCTCGCTGACCTGCTGGCAACGGGCGGTGCGCGAGAAGGCCCTTCGCGGCGGTGCAAAGCGCAAGCGCAGCGGGAGTCGTGGCGGCATTGTGGAGGTTGTGAGGGGTGACTCGGGGCAGGAGAGCAGCTGCGCGGGGTCAGGGGTGGTTCATGCTCGCGCGGAGGAAGCCGTAAGGGACGGTTATCGCATGGTGACGCGGATGCCAGCAGGGGTGGTGGTGGTGAGCGGAGAGAAGTCGATGGAGGCTCGCTGATGTCAAAGGTGGCCCATGCTCCTCTGCGCTCCGCGATGCTCGACGAACCGCACATCCGCGTCCCACACGTCGTTTGCTGGACCCTCGCAACTTGCCGGGCGCGCCTCACCGCATTCGTGGACGCCTGTCTGCAGCCCTCGTCTCGGCCCTTCTCTTCTTCCTCATCCTCCGTCGGCCATGCCTGCTGCCGGGCAACCTCTCCTCCGCCGCTGACCCTGACCCCCACCAGCTGCTGCCTCCCGTCGCGTGCTCATCAGCCACGGTCCCGCTCCTCCGCCCTTAACTCCGCCTCGCCGCCACTGTCCACGCGACGCCTGAACAAGACATCCACCACCTAGCCTCGCTCCCCTCCCTCTGTACCTCAAGGCCGCCGCCATGGACTCCAACGGCCTGAAGCACCGGCATAATGCTGCCACGCAGCCCATACCACCCGAGGACCTGCACAAACACGGCGCGGATACTGGCAAGATTGTACACCCGGCAGGCCCCGTCAAGCATGGCGGACCCAAACAGGCTCTGCGCATGTTCTTGTTCGGCGTGTACTTCTTGGGCAGCTGCGTGTGGTAAGATACTTTCTGGTCTTCTTCCGCTTTACTAAGAGAATAGTGCCTCACTCGGTCTCAGTATCAACGTCACCCAGCTCATCGGCGCCCCGCTATACTTCTGCAGCAAGGACTGGTACTATGCCTGGATGGCCGTCACCAAGCAGCACTTCGGCTTGCTTATCACCACCATGACACAGTGGTGGTCGCCTACCGTTGTGAGAGTCAGTGGCGACGAGAGCGTGCGCGGTCAGCTCAGGCAGACCGAAGACGGCCGTTTGGAGTGCGACTTCCCCGACCGCATACTTCTGATTGCGAACCATCAGGTGCGCACATGCTGCTGATGTGGGGGAACAAAACGTTGACAAGACGCAGATCTACACTGACTGGCTGTACTTGTGGTGGATTGCTTACACCTCGCGCATGCATGGCCACCTGTACATCATCCTGAAGGAATCGCTCAAGTACATCCCTATCATTGGCAACGGCATGCAATTCTTCAGCTTCATCTTCCTCTCGCGCAAGTGGGCGACAGACAAGCCCCGCTTCCAACATCGCTTGCAGAAGCTCAACACTCGCCACAAGGGTCCCATGTCAGGCGAGCACGATCTGGATCCAATGTGGCTCCTCATCTTCCCCGAAGGCACCAACCTGTCCTTGAATGGCCGCGAATCGAGCGAGCGCTGGGCTAAGAAGAGCGGTCAGAGCGACCTGAGACATGCGCTTTTGCCAAGAAGTACTGGCATGTTTTTCTGCTTGCAGGAATTGAAGGAGACTACCGAGTGGGTTTATGACTGCACTATGGCATACGAGGGCATTCCGTAAGTCTCGATATACTTGCCTCGGGAATTATGCCTAACAAGAAACAGCCGGGGTCGATACGGCCAAGACATTTTTACTTTGAAATCCACCTACTTCGAGGGCCGGCCCCCGCGGTCAGTCAACCTCCACTGGCGCCGCTTTGCTGTCAAGGACATCCCAATATCGTCGCAGCCCGAATTCGAGCGATGGATCCTTCAGCGTTGGCGCGAAAAGGACGACCTTCTCGAAACGTACCTCGAGACAGGCCGCTTTCCTTCCGATCCCGAGGGCATACGTTATGAAGTTCCAGGCAGACGTCTCAATGGCATGCCGATGCTCGACAAGGACAAGACTATTGCCGAAGGCAGAGGCTACATCGAGACCGAGGTCCGACCGAAGAGCCCGGTCGAGTTTCTGCAAATTTTCATTCCCGGGGCTGCTTTTGTGCTGGTGGGGAACGTCATAATTAAGACGTTGAGACTGATGAAATCAGTCGCTGGCAGTGCGTAGATGGTCCCTTTTTCACATGTCAATACTTTCGGCCCACCATCCTTACCTCACATATCACCTCATCCGACACGATCCGGACGTTTCCACTTTTTTTCATGGGTGGAATTTGTGATAGCCGATTACCGAAGGCTGCAGCAGAGGAACTTTCCGTGAAGCTAAGGGTCTACAAATACGCAAAGGTCATGGCAGCAGTCTGGCCGGTCTAATGTCTTCCATTATTACATCGCTACACCGCTCTTAATTCGTTTTGGCTTCCCCTGTTTTTGCGACTGAGACATCTGCGTCATACCCAGGTCTGCTTCATTGGTGTAGTAGGATGCTTCTTTGGATCAGCAATTGGGGTGGAAGATGACGTTTGTTGGACTTTCCTGGCAGATTGTCTCCTGAGGCTATACATAGCCTGAGGCTCTATTTCTAGTCTTTTGCCGGCGTAGAATAGATGACTTGGAACAAGAGGCGGGGCCTTTTCGAAGACTATCATGCCGCGAGGCTAATGTGCCACACCAGGCACGAGGAACACTGTCATTAGTTAGACGGATGAGTGTACTCTTTGGAAAAAAAAAAAGGGAGTGTTACGCATTTTCATAAAACAACGTCAATTCGAGCATAAAGCTGAGGATCTTGCAGTGACCTCGAGAAGCCGTACGAAAAGAAAGACAGCAACTAAACCCCCATTTTCTATATACCTCACACCCTCCTCATCCACACATATACACACACACACACACACACACACTTCTTCTTCTCATCTCAAACACTATCATTCCCTCGCATCCAACGCCGGCGTAAACTTGAGCAACATCTCCGCCGTCCGGTGGCCCTCGCGCGAGTAGCCGTCGACGAACAGCTCGCCCCACTCGCCCACCGTGTTGTCGTAGGTCGTCGCCGGCTTGGCGCGGCACAGACCGCACATGATGTCCTTCAGCTCGCCTAGCAGGCCCAGCCGCGGGTAGGCGCGCACGACGGCGTCGTAGTCGGCCCACGTGAGCATGTCGGGAGGGAGGGTGTTGGCGGGGCCTTGGAAGTCGGCCCAGCTGTTGTGGTTGGCGGTTTGGCTTCTGGTTAGTTGGGTTGGTTGGTCTGCGTGAGATGTGGAGGTTGGTTGGAGAAGGGAGGAGAGGGGGAAGGGAGAGCAGAGGAAGAGAGAGAGAGAGACAGAGAGATGACAGGAAAGAAAACGTACATCCCATACGCCACCACCGCGACGACCGGTTCCTTGCAGAAGGCGATACTGCCAGTCGTATGCAACGCGCACGCATCCCAAACCTGCTGCGTCTTGCGGCCCTTGTACCCGCGTACATCATCATCCCAATCATCTCCATCGTCCCCTCCGCCTCCTCTTCCTCTGCCAGCATCATCAGCCAACAACACCCCATTTCCCCCAACACCACCATCCCATCCCACCGGCGCCTTCTCCCGCAGAAACCTCACCGCCGCGTCCGCCCCGTCCACCTCGAACCGCTTCCCCCCGCTCACGCACGCGCCCGTCGGATCCCAGCCGAGGTCGTGCAGGAGGCACGCGACCGCGACCACCTCCGGGTCGATATGCTCGCGCCGGAGCGTCGGGTGCGACCGGCCGACGAGCGCGGCGAAGAGCCAGGATCGCACGACGTGGTTGAAGGCGAAGGGGGCGGAGTGGGCGTGCGCGTGCTGCAGGGCGGCTTGGACGAGCGGCGTGTGCGGGAGGAGGGCGGTCAGGTGGGAGAGGGTGGGGGGAAGGGCGGGGAAGAGTGAGGAGGGGATGGTGGTGGACATTGTGGGGTGGTTTTTGTGGTGGTGGTGGTGGTGGTGTTTTCGTATTTGAAAGGTTTGAGGAGTGGTGTTGCTTGGTATGGATGCCTTTTGGGTTGCGGTTAACAGGCAGCAATTATGATGTATTGGATTGGTAGTGATGGCCCGAGAGGAACTCACTTTGATTTATTGCTGCTGTCGCTGGTGTTCGGTTGCGTTTGGACGTGCAGTTGAAGTGAGGTTTGAGCTCGCTTCTTATGCTCCCCGCTGCGATGCGGGGAATAATCATGATCCCTGTAGGAGTGCAGCTGACAATTGCCCGTTCCAGTATGGCCGCCCAAGATACTCACATTAGCTTGCAATGAACTTAACATTCGATGAAGTACCCGTCCAATACTGCAGATGTGCGTACGTGGACTTCTTCAGATTTGGAATTTCTCGTTGCTTCCTCATTGGGATGTTGCTAAGTGACCAAGTGTAGGAAGAGTAATCAAAAGGATGTGGGTGGAACGTGAATTAAAGATTGGATTTGTAATCGATCGAGCAACCTGTGAAGCACATTCTAAACCATAGATCAGTGCGGCTCCGTCATTACTCTGTTTGGAACTTGCTGAGGCCCTGTATTGTCTTTGTCTACTGCAGTGCGGTGGTTGAATGGTAGATATGCAGCTCGGCCGAACAATTCAGCCGCGTCGGATCCGCACGGAATCCAGTAGAGTACGAGATCCTTCCAAATCAATGTTGACAGAATCAAAACATTCGGAATTCCCATCTCTAGCTTTACCCTTGACCTGAATCATTCGTTGAGACACTGGTGGAGGCGTGCTCTGGCCCAAATTCTGACCCAATCTCCTTCCAATCATGAACTCGATGTTGTAAACACCCCGGCAGCTGTGGCAAAACTTGCAAGTAGACTTTTAGACAGCGGTGTTCTTCCGTCCTACATAATTGCTTTTCAGTTCGAAATTCCGCTAGGTATCAGCAACGTATAACGGTGGAGCCTAAATTTCGTGGATAACGCTCAAGTGTGAAAATGGTATTGGCGCTGGACAGAAAAGCGGGAGACTTATGGCTTTCAGTGATTGAGGCTATCAGTGGACGCGGCAAGTAGCAATAACTACATTATGGACGATGAAGTCTTCGACACCAGAGGTGACAGTAAGATGACTTCTCCGGAGGTTGAATGGGCACTTGGTCTTGACTGCAGTAGTGGCATTCATTTGGACAAAACAGCAGTGTCACCGTCACTCTATTCCAATTCCTTACCGCCCGACTCTATACTGTACACTCAAGCACATCTTTATGTATAGTCACTAGCTTCTCTTCGAGGCAACGCAAAATAGAATCGAGCCTCCACCTTCCATGCATTCATTCATTCATTCACTCATATGGGCCTCACCCAACAACTCAAAAGGAATAAACAGGATCGCGAGCAAGGAAGAAGGAATAAAACGTCCACGCCGAGAGCAAGACGACTAGGAATCGAATACTAGAAAAAAGGTAATTGTATTGAGAACGATTAGACACAGAAAAGAGAAAACGGGAAAGACTAGAAATACGTATACACACCGAAGAGGTAGAAAATAGAATGATAACAGAGAGAGCACAACGAAACACGAAAACGGGATGCGTGAAACAGGATCCAAGCCATGCTAAAAAAAAAAAGCAGAAAACCACCATAAATCAATGCTCGGAATAACACCAATTGCTTTCTCTAATACGAATGAGCACCGGTGGTATCCCCCTTTTTTTCCCGCTGGATGATCCTATCTCTTGAAGATTTCCCCCCTTTTCCATTCTTTCCTACCCTGTTCACCCCTTGAGGAGAACCGTGATCATTCCTTCGTCCAAATAGCAATAACCCAATTCTCCTTCGTCGACAACTTCCTCATATCTTACTGTCATCGCCTCCCCACTTCTATACTTGTTTGTACAGACCTTCCCCTTTTCCATTCGACAATCGTATTCACGTATCAAGCCATCATCCCTTCCCCTCATTGGCCACTCTGCCCATCAACCAGCCTCCTGCCCTCACTCGCCTTCCTCGCCTCGCGCTCCAGTACGTCCAAATCGCCGCTCGTCTCGCACATGCCGCGGAAGATGCCCTTCTTCTGCTGCATCAGCTCCCACGGGTCGCCAAACTCAATCACCTCGCCCTTGTCCAGCACCAGCACCTTGTCGTAGTCGACAATCGTCTGCAGGCGATGGGCAATCGTGATGGTCGTGTTGCGGATCTCGCGGATCGTCTCCTGGATCTTGCTGTCCGTGGCGTAGTCGATCGACGCCGTCGCCTCGTCCATCAGCAGCACCTTGGGCGCCTTGAGCAGCGCCCGCGCCAGGCACAGCAGCTGCCGCTGTCCTTGCGACAGGTTGCTGCCCGACTCCGACACGGTCGAGTCGAGGTTGCGGAAGATGTTCTTGTTCTCCAGCATCTCCGACGAGGGCGTGCCCGGCGTCGAGACATCCGAGGTGCCGTTGGCCGTGGCGCTCTTGACTGCGGCGACCGCTGATCTCAACTGATCTTTCTTGTCGTTCGGCCCGTTCTTCTTGGATCTGACACCGTTGGACGAACCGACCGGCGATGGCGGTCTGGTCGTCTGCGTGGAGGGTGCTGCGGATCCGACGAGCTGGACGCGACGAAGCGCCGTGAAGATCTCCTCGTCTGTGAACAGGCCGAAAGGATCGAGGTTACTACGGATTGTTCCGCTGAACAACGTCGGATCTGACGGCTTGTTAGTTTCGTTGTTGCGGAATTCGCTGTGGGGAACGCGGAGAAATCCTACCTTGCGGAACCATAACAATGTTCTCCCGCAGATCCTGCAATCCGATCATGCCAATATCGACATCGTCAACCAGAATCTTGCCCTCCTCTGCTTCCAATGCGCGGAATAGCGCGAGCGCAAGGGAACTCTTGCCCGCACCTGTCCGGCCCACGACACCAACCTTTTCTCCGGGCGAGATCTTGAACGTAATGCCCTTGAGGACGTAATCGAAGTCTTTGCGGTATCGCGTGCTGTAGCCGATGAATTCAACTGATCCTCGGCTTGGCCAGTTGGCGGGCGGTCGGTTGTCCTCAACGATCGGGGGCGCCTCCTGCTCGACATCAAGGTACTCCTTGATTCGCTCGACGGAGTTCATGTTCTGCTCATTGGCGGCATAAAGACGCACGAACCAGAGCACGTTGTCAGTAAAGGTGACCGCATAAGTCATTGCCAGTCCAGCGCTGCCAGCATCCAACTTGCCGATGCTGAGGACGACGAAAACACCGGAGAAAAAGGAGACCATGGAGCCCACCACATCAACGCGGAATGCAAGCCATCTGTTCGCTGCCCACAAGTAGATGAAGGGCCGGTTGTGGGTGTTGACACGGTTAAGATTCTCGCGGATAAAACGACGTTCGTCACCGTATGCCCGGATGGTCGTCATACCAGACAAAGTCTCTCCGAACTGCTGGTATAGTGGGCTGCGTTGTACGGACTCTAAACGCTTCAGATCGCGAGACGCGTTGATGTAGAACATGCCAATCAGGAAGAACAGCACGCTGATGAAAATAGCAGCAATCAAGAACTGCGGGATAAGGACGGAGATGAGGACGACAACCGTTATGATGGAAGCCAAACAGTGGACAACACCAATTGCGACAGGGGCAATTTCTTGGTCGATGGATTCGATATCCTTGGAAAAGCGGTTCATGAGCTGGCCAAGAGGCGTCGAGTCGAAGAAACGGAACTTGGCGTGCATGACCGCTTCGACGAGGCGTTGGTGGATTCTCCTGGATGCGCCAAGGGAACCCCAGAACAAAACGGCTTCTCTGCTGAGTGTGATGATCATGAAAACCACTCCGAGGATTGCGTAGACAGCCAGATAGTACCCAGCGTCGACACTCGAGTTGTTGTTTGAGACGATGGACACCTGGAGGTCATCGTGGAAGTTGCTGTGGTCTGCTTGCGAAGAAGAGAACCAGGGAAGAGGCCAGACACAGCTCCCGCTAGTCAAGCATGAGCCAAGACCCGTAACGACATTGGTGTGCGTGATATGACTGGTCTGCTTCTGGGCACCGAAGATGCTGACCTGCTTGTTGTTGTATGCGTTGGCCCACTGGCGAATCCAGATATTGGTCCCAACGGAGGCAAGCTGCTGGGCAGCGAAAGCAGCAAAGGCGGCAACCCAGTACCACCAACGGCCCATGGACTTGAGGTACATAAGGATAATTCCAATCTTGACTCCTCCCACTGCCTTGGTCTCTTCTTGGGATTCTGCCTGCTTGCCATCCTTGACCCCGCCGACATGGCCGTTGGCACTTCCGTTTGCATGTCCGTTCTCCCCAATAGCCTCTTCACCGCCAACGTCTGAAGGGACACGTGAAGCCACCCGGGATGGGGCGCGAGAAACAGGGCGAGACTTCGAGAGGTCTTCGCTGAGGCTTCCAGAGTCGATGAGCTCATTAGGCGTGCCTTGAACGGCGATCCTTCCGTTGTCGAGGAGAACTGCGAATTCCGAGTGGGGCAGGCAAAGCTGGACGTTGTGCGTGACCAAAATGCAAGTCCTGTTATACATGAGAGGGCCTAGCAGCGCCTGGTCGAAAATCCACTTAGCAGTGTGCGAGTCAACCGCGCTAAGCACGTCGTCCAGCAGAACGTGTCGAGCTTTGCTGTACAGTGCTCGGGCAAGAGAGATGCGCTGCTTCTGGCCACCAGAGAGCGTGACGCCCTTCTCACCAACCAGGGTTTGATCGCCCCCGTCAAGGATTTCAAGATCCCTCTGCAGCGAGCAAGCTACGATGACATCCTTGTAGCGCCTGGGGTCGAACGGGCTGTTGAAAACGATGTTTTCCTTGATAGTACCGTTCATCAACCAGGCCTGCTGCGCGCAGTAGGCGACGCTTTCGGTAAGACCAGTATCTGGGTCGGGAGACAGATCCTCGCGGCAGCGTCCACCAGGAAGGTAGACCTTGCCTTGGATAAGCGTCATCTCACCCAAAAGAGCCATGAGCAGAGATGTCTTGCCGCATCCAGTGGAGCCCACAATGACGCTAAGCTGCCCAACAGGGAAACGTACGTCCAAGTCCAGCATCTTGAATGCATCGTCCAACCCACCGTCCTCGGATTCTCCATTACCCCAGCTGAAGGTACCGTGATCGAAACCAATGAGGGGCTCGTCGTTCTCATCAAACTCCTCGCTCTTGAGCTGCTTGTACTTATCCGTCTCAGGCTCGTTCAGGTACTCCTCAATACGATCGACCGACACCTTGGATTCCTGGACGTGGGCGACCATGTCCGCAAGCTGGTCAAGCGGAATGCGGAGAAGTTGGAACAGTGAGAGCGCAGTGAAGGCGACAGATGGGACCAAATCCTTCTTCTCGATGATTGTATAGAAGAAGAACGAGAGGAAGGTGATGATGATTGGAGCTCCAGACCAAACAGTTGCCGCAGCGGCCCACCATTGATACCTGCGACGGAGGTTGGCGAGTTCGGCAGTACGCTTTTCGCTGACTTGTGCCATGAAGCGTTGTTCCCACGCGAAGTATTTGATGATTCGAATGTTGGTAAGGATCTCATTGGTGGTGTGAATGCGGACATCGGTGGCTGCAAGGATCTGCTTCTGGATGGCGGCAAAGCGTTTGGAGATGAGCATGTTGATGGGGAGAAGGAATATCATCATGCCAATTCCGGCAACAGAACTAAGACCCAGGATGCGGTACAGGAGCACGACTGACACTACCACTTGGACGGGAGTGCTGGCCCATAGGAAATGAAGATAGGCGGATATTTCAGCAACCTTGAAGGAGTCCACTGCCATCAAGTTGATGATGGCTCCAGAGCTGACCTGCGTGTCCGTCGTATTCGTGACCGCCGAATTCGTAATCTTGGATGCCTCCGGTCTGGCCTTCTTGCGACGGAAAGACATAACCCTCTTGAAGCGGTCCCGCTTCGTCTCCGACCACTCCGGCTTTTTCTCACCCAGAACCTTGTCTCCACTAGAGGCCGCCCTACGCTTTAGAGCCTTGGCATAGATTTCTCCAATGATGATAGCTCGAAGCCTGATACAAATCTTGCGTCCAATCCAGAGGGCCTGGCCGTCGGCGAGAGCAGAGGTAACGCCAGATAGGAAAAGCAGAATGACAAAGAACCAAGCAGCATTGCGAGGTGTCGACGAAGGGTCCTCAACGTACTCTAGAATGAGCTTGAGGAGTATTGTGGGAACGAAAAGGAAAAAGCCGGAGCAAGCTGCCCACGCTCCTTGGATCAAGAGCTCAGAGCGGAAGTAACGCAGCAGATGCCACGATAGCGCCTGGGTCTTCTTGAACTGTCTGTATTGTGCAATGATGGCATTGGCCTTGTCCTTCGGAGCCAGGTTCCAGACATCGGCCATCTCGAATGTCTTCTTGTATCCCTGCCACACAATTCCGTCAACCCATCCAAAAGTGGCGAGAGACAGGACACTGGCGGTCTGCTCCTTGGAAGGGCTGATGTGGCCTTCATATTCCAGCTCCACCGGCCGATTGCCCTTGCGCGAGGTCAGAGCAATGACTGCCAGCAATGTAGTGAGAGCAAAGTCGGCAATGGTGAGGTTTTGGGCAAGCCGGGACTTTGGGTGGATGATGGCTGAGCGGAAGAGGAGGATCTCGAAGAGCCAGAGGAAGCAGTAGATAGAGGCGGTATGGAACCAGAGCCGGGGCAAGGATAGCTGGTTCGTATTGGAGACGAGCAGTCTCGCAGAGGCCAGGGTCGCTACGTATGCCCAGACCGCAACTCCAGAAATCCTCGACACAAGCGTTCCCTTGCCTTCAACCAGAGCCGCCACATGTATCGCCAATTCGCCGAGCACTGCCAGTTCCTCGACCACAACCAGGAGCACTTCACCCTTCGGTCTGTCCAGCTCTACGAAAGAGTCGTTGGTCCGGGTTGGAACCAGGGCGAGGCCCGCATTCCGCTCGAGCTCGTCTTCAGTATCCGAATCGCAGTCCTGTTGGAAGGGGTTCGTTCCGAGGCTGTGCTGGACGGGGCGGAAGGACCAGACATTGCGCCATGAATCCAATGAGTGGTATGCCGTGTAGTACTTGGATTGCTGCCATGCGCGGTAGAGTTGCAGAGAGAGGTACAAGAGAGACAGGCCACATATTATCAATGGGAGGAGCGTTTGCAGATAGCTGGAGCGGACGTTAGCGCAAATCGGCAGGAGACCAAGGGCTCACGCACTCCTGCTCGAAGCACTCGGTAAAATCATCGCCGCGCCATACTGGGCTGTCGCAGCGGGCGAACATGGTCTCGCTCGGCGGCGGCGTGGATCAAGCGCCAGTAGTGGGGGAAAGCTCAACCACCTCTCCTCGCCTCGTGGTGCGCGGGTTATCCAGATGGCATGGACAGGAGAGGAATGCTCTCGTACGGATGTGCAGGGTACGGCGCCGAAGGCGGGTGGAAAGGCGGTCGAGGGCGAGGCGGTTGCGGCGCGCAAATAATACTTAAGTCCACGACGTCGACGCCGCTAGTTTGTACGTCACTGTGGTTGCCGAGCAGCACAGGCGCGATCCTGCCCTAGCATGCAGCGGAATCCCGGTCGGCCGTGTTCCGCGGACGGACAGCGCAGCGAAGCACAGAGACGCGGTTTGATTAACTGGCACGTAGCCAGCAGCGATGGTGAGGCTCAGTGGCGGCACACTCGGGCGGCGCAGGCCTTATCGCCTGCCAGAGGAGTCACGATGGCCGTGAATCGCGTGCTGCACCATGCAAAATCAGCGCACCGCCTGCACACCGCAATTCGGCGCCGCCCAGCATCCTTTCCGGCTCGCCGTCCCAGCCCGCGGCCTCCGACCGACCGCTGCTTGGGGTCAGTAGTGCCGTGCCGGCGCCAGGGCAGAGACGCTGCGAGCAAAGCAGAGCGCAGCGAGCGTCAAGCCTACGGCTACCCCACCTCACGATCTGACCCTCGTTCCGAGAGGCGCGAGCTTGCAGGCATCAATGCACATCATTGGCGCTAGGCGATGCGCATCCCAACCGTCGTGCAGACCAGTAATCTCGATTCCGCGATCCTCCCTGGGCGCTCCCAGAAACACATGTGGGCGGGCTCATGTTCCAGCACCGCTGCGGCGCCCTAGAAGCATCTCGCACGCGGCCATTGCTGTTTCTGGGCGGAGGGCGGGCCCGTTCGAGCCGCCAGCGCTGCTTGCACGCCAGGCGCACCACGCTTGGCCGCCGCTGTCGTCAGCCGTTGGGCTCGTTGCACCAGGGCCCGTGTAAGGCTAAAATAAAGTGGTTTGACAACGACGCCCACACCCACGCTATCTGCAGGATCAGCTTAGCCTCCAGCCTGGTCTACGTAGTCTTGCGCTGAAGAAAGCGCACATGCTCCCTTCGCTCAGGTACCGCAGTGGTCCCGGACCTCGCCCCTCCAACCCGTGCCGTCCACCAGCTGTCTACCTTTCCCCAGCGGTCGATAGCCTGATGCGCCCAGGGTGCCTGGTATGGGCCGGCGGTATGGATGCATGCAGATGGGCGCTGTACACCGCCGCTCTGTGATACTGTACAGGGGCTGGTTAAATGTTCCCATGCACCAGCCTGGCTCCCATGCCGCCTGTTGCGTGAGGTTGGGCCACAGCCGTATTCCGTTAGGTGAAGCTGCAGAGACCTGGGCCCTCGAACTCTGTTTTGGACACTGCCAATGGCCATATGGCCGAGTCGGTATCTCCGAGTTGCTCTCACTGCTCTGTTCCTGAAGGATTCTAGCTTCGAGGGTCTTCTAGCGCTTCCAATGAAATGAAGTGATGATAAGCTTCACCTATCAGAAGTTGAGATGTTAGTTCACCTTGCTTGCCTCGATTTCTCGTAACATATGTGCCCCGCTTAGCGCATCTCCTCCTGCATGCGCTTTTGCAGTCCCTCACAAGTAAACTTGCTGCGTTTCGAAACGTTCCGCCGTAGGCTCTTGCAATGGCACAAACAAACTGGTATGCATTGGCGTTATATACACCTCTAGAAGACAATGGGAAGAGCATCTACGCCTTTTACTTGCGCGGCGCAGCAACCGGAGTCCACGGCATGTACTTGGCCTTCGTGCTAAGTTTCCTGTCAGCGACCTCCAGCATATCCAGAACAGTCACACGTACGTGCTGTAAGTCTTGAAGCCCGAACGGCTCCAGGTGAGCGTCGGCCTGTGCTCCTTGGGCTCCCACGCGCGGATCTGCCTCTGCAGGATCTTATCCTCGGTCGGGGGCTTGTCCACCATGTAGGACATCCAGGCGTGCCTCGGAAGGGTCAGTCGATGGACCAGTAGCAGGAGTGACTTGGGAGCCTACCAGCCAGGTTCAATCTGGGACCTACCAAATATCAGCAATTATACCCCACACTTGAAGCCCCGCGGTTCTTACGGGTCGAATTCATGGTCCTTGTAGTCCACCCATCGCGTCCTCACTGCACGTTCTCAGGTCAATTGTTGTCGGCACGCACACTGAGGCTCTACTGACGAGGCAATTCCTCCGCAAGGTTCTCGAAGTACTTGTTGCCGTACTTGTCGGTTCCAATGAGAGCACCGGCCTTGGTGTCGCCTGCCCTGGCGT
Source organism: Diplodia sapinea (assembly GCA_023087385.1). Taxonomy (NCBI): domain Eukaryota; kingdom Fungi; phylum Ascomycota; class Dothideomycetes; order Botryosphaeriales; family Botryosphaeriaceae; genus Diplodia; species Diplodia sapinea. Next base: position 149,658 of record JAJMYO010000054.1, on the reverse strand, counting down.
TAGCCCCTGCGCCATATTCTCCCAAAACCACATTGACTGACCGATGTACTATGTCGGCGAAAGATTACTCGTCAGTCCGAAACGCGAATGGAGGTCGGAGGGCCGGTGGAAAGCATACCTGCATCTGGTGCCAGGCGTCCTATTCGATGCATGTCAGTAGCTGAAGACCGGGGACGCGGAGCGCATCGCAAACCTTGACGCCGACTCTGCGCAGGTTGCGCAGCGTACGGGTGATGGTCGACATGGTGAGCTGGTGTGGTCGTAAAGGGCACGCGGGTCTGCCGAGGAGCTTCAATCCAGGACGTTGGTGATGCGGCAGGGCAGCGGGAGTCTTGGCGCCGATTGCATCCAATGCGAGCTAGCGCATTTGTCCGGTTCCACCCCCGGGCCCGAAGCGAGTCAAGCGAGACCGGAGCCTGCAGCAACAAACACCATCCTCGCGTCCACCGGGAATTTCTGCAGCAGCCGGCGGTGAGCGCACCTGCAGCGGGAGACATAATGTTCGCCCGGTCTGCCATCCGCTCCTCCCGGTCTAGAATTGCGCTGCCTCTGCGCCGCCCCGTTTCGCTGGGAAGAGCTGCACGGAGATATTCGACCTCCAGCTCTGCAGCACCTGCTTCCCCGCCAGCCACTCAGTCGGGCGCCTTCATGTTGGCCAGCTTGACTTCCGAGTTTGATAGACTGTCTCCTCGTTTTGAGGTCCAGCCTACCCAGATTGAGATCCTCTCGACCCCTTCTGAGTTCTACGATGTGCTCAAGGTCAGTTGATTTTGTGCCTTCACGCTTCCTGGACTACACTCGTTGTGATGACCAGTCTTTGCTCCTGTTCCACTAGCTATTGTTTACTAGCAGAATATCGAATCATAGCTGTTGTGTTCATGATTTCTCCAAACTAGTTTCAAGTTTGTCCGAAGACCCAAACTAACTATACAGAAGTAGGCTAAAATCTCCACCGCCAAGCGGAGAGTATACCTCTCCACTCTCTACATAGGCAAAACCGAGCATGAATTGGTAAGCCTCTTTTTACTACTGACCTCATCAACCGGCTCACCTAATCTTCGTTTCGCAGATCTCAGTTATCCGGGATGCTCTTCAGCGCAACCCAGACCTCAAGGTATCATTCCTGACTGATGCACTCCGCGGAACCCGTGAGACGCCCGATCCATCATGTGCATCCCTCCTCGCACCTCTCGTCGCGGATTTCGGGGCGGACCGCGTGGAGATCCGTATGTTCCACACGCCAAACCTGTTTGGTGTACGGAAGAAGCTGCTCCCTCGCCGCATCAATGAAGGATGGGGCCTGCAGCACATGAAGTTGTACGGCGCGGATGATGAGCTGATCATGTCTGGGTATGCGACCAAACATCTTGGCCTCATAGAGCCTAGCAGCTGATGAAAAATCCAGAGCAAACCTCTCCAACGACTACTTCACGAACCGTCAGGACCGCTACCACGTCTTCTCCTCCGCCGAGATTACCGACTACTTTTTCCGCATTCACTCTGCCATCGGCAGCCTCAGCTACCTCATCTCCCCCTCATCATCCTCTCCAGGAGGTTACACCATGACATGGCCTACCAGCAACGCCGGTCCATCTCCCCTCGAGGACCGCAACGCCTTCAAGAAAGCCGCCTCGAACCTCCTGACGCCCCTCATCCGCCCGGCCGCGACTCCCCTCCCCTCCTCACCCACTTCTACCCTCATCTACCCCCTCCTCCAATTCACCTCCGTCCTGCCGCCCTCCAACGACACCAGCACCGAACTCCCTGCCATGACTTCCCTCCTCACGCACCTCACGCAGGCTGCGCATGCCGGCAGCACGTGGACCTTCACGGCGGGCTACTTCAACATGACGCCGTGGATGCGCTCCCTCCTCCTCTCCACCAACCCCGCGGCCGGCACCGTCGTCGCCGCCTCGCCACAAGCCAACGGCTTCTACGGCTCGGCCGGCGTGTCGGGCATGCTGCCCGCGGCCTACACGCTGCTGGCGCGGCGCTTCCTGCAGGCCGTCCGCGCCGCCAGCCTCGACGGGCGCATCAAGCTGCTCGAGTGGCGCCGCGGCACCGTCGGCGAGCCCGAAGGCTGGACCTACCACGCCAAAGGCTTCTGGGTCACGTTGCCGGGCGAATCCGCGACGGGCAACAAGCAGCAGGTCGACGCTACTGCTGCTGCTGCTGCTGCTGCTGCTGCTGCTTCTTCCTCTCCCTCCGCCTCATCAACACCAACACCCACGTCATCGGAACCCGCCGCAGAGGAGGAGGAGTCCTCTGGTGGCGGCGGCAGCCCCTCCATCGCCATCATCGGCAGCAGCAACTACACCAAGCGCAGCTACGAGCTCGACCTCGAGGCCGGCGCCCTCATCGTCACCCGCGACGCCGACCTGCGCCGGCGGCTGGGCGCCGAGGAGGCGCGGCTGGCGCGCGGCGAGTGGGCGCGCGAGGTGGGCATGGCCGAGTTCGAGCGGACGGAGCGCAGGGTCGGCCTGCACGTGAGGGTTGCCATGTGGATCGTGAAGATCTTGGGCGGGGCTTTGTAGAGAGAGAGAGAGAGAGAGAGGTAGTTGGGTTGGCGATTGCGCGACGACGAGAGGGTAGAGCGTGGAAGGAGCGTGGGAGAACGGGAGATGGGGCTATACGAGTAGTTGTACAAAAGAGAGGACCGTTGTCACACGGTTATAGAAGTATGAAGACGATAAGGCGGTAGATTGCGGGAATTTGTACTCTTCTCACGTTATTCCTAGAACTTTGTATGCGTAGATCATTGGGGCTTATGGTCCATATTTGCATCCGTAGACTTGCTTCGAACCCCAGGCAAGAGGACCGTGGAACCCCCCGCAAGCCACGGGAGGATGGAATTTCCTGTAAGACTTGGCCCATCCCTTACTTAATCCAAGAGCAGTTCAAGCAAATGTCCGTTCTGCTAATCATTGCGTAATCGAGTGACTCGCAGAATGGCATCATCCTACCACGCTTTCGCTTCTACCCAAGCACTTTCAACGACGCACCGTTCATTTATCTCAATTGGATTTTCCACAGTCCTCTCTATGGCATGCCATTTCTTTGTAATGAAGCTTTTTTCCACGATGAGCCAACCCCGAGAAGAGGCAACTTCCACCCGCAGAGAAAAAAGCAGCGAGCTGCTGCTACCCGCTAACCCGAATTTGGTATGAGAAACCCATAGAATAGAGGTTTACCCTATCCCAACAACGTATATGGAAGAATTGATGGGGGAAAAAAAAGAAGGTGACCCCGACGCCAATGGAGAATAATCATTTCCGCCGTGAATGCATGACCCAGCGCATGAAGAGCAAAAAACCGAGGAATCCTTTAGCCGCCTGGACATCTCGTGCTGCTTTCGAACCACACCGTAGCCGGTTGGCGCCTCGTTCGTCGTTGAGGTGATGTGCATTGTACATCGGCGGGTAATAAACGGCGGCCGCGAAGATCATTCCGAATTGCCTTTTTTCAGAGATGCCTAGGGCTACGAGGAGCAGGAGGCGGCGAGCTTAGCGGTCCTCCGCCCACTCGTTCTCGCGGCGGATCTGGTCCTCCTCCTCGGGGGTGAAGTCGTTCTGGATGTTGAAGGTCTTGCGGATCTCGTCAGGGGACTTGCCCTTGATCATGTTGGCGACGGTCTTGCAGCCGACATCGAGAAGAGCCTTGATGTCGAGGTAGTTGGCGGCCTATGATGCGAAGAGTCACAAATCAGTATGCAGTGGCGTTGGAAGACGGTGGCGCTTGCAGCCGACCCTGCGCGCACGCGGCGGGGGTTGGGGCGAAGCGGGGCGGATGACGACTCACCAAGATGATCTCGAACAGCATCTCCTGGTCGACTTGCATGAACTTCTGGTCCCACTCGTCGATGTCCGTCGACTTCTTGCGCGAGTCCGAGTCATCGTCGGCGGACGCGGGGGGGTCCTTCTTGTGCTGTTCGCACCACTCGATGACCTTGCGCATCACCTGCTCGTTGACCTGTTGTGCGCTGTGTCAGCGAGGAAACGAGCTCGCAGGGTGAATGACGGGAACGTACGTTGGGGATGGGGATGGCCTCGCCCGAATCAGCACCAAGATCCTCGAGCAAGTTCTTGATCAGGATGGACCTCTCGGCGACCTGGCGCTCTGTGTGACGCTGTCAGTTCGCAAGATCTGGAAGCGCGGGGCGGGGGCGCGATCGCACGTACCGACATCGATGTCGACGCCGTCGGAGGTGGTGAGCGTGATCTTCTGGGTGGACGACATCGTGCTGTAGCGATGTGGCGGTGGTCGGAAGGTTGTGGTGTTGGTTGAGGAGTGACGGTGGAGCGGAGAAGGGCGGTGGTCGAAGGTCGTGGGGCGGCGGAGCTTGAGTTCGCCGATGGGTGCACGGAAAGGCTCGGGGTGGAGGGTTTAAGTAGGGCCAGGGCGAGGAAACAGCGGGCGCTGGCCTTTTAAAGTTATGCGAAGGAAAGGGTCCAACAGTCTAGTCAGGCGAGCGAAGAGCACGGGGAAGAGAGGCACGCAGGCAGAAAAGCCCGAATAGGTATGACGGTTCCTGGTGAAGCTTTCGCAAGGCAGCAGCAGCGCCGCTAGGCCGTCTGTTGTCGGTTCCTCATAAGTCGCCAGGCTGCCACAGGCTTCGTGCCCACATGGGCGAGAAAGCGACGTGTCTGCGCCTGCGCGCACTGGGTAAACGGCAGCATCTCACTTGCTAGGTGGTACCACTGTCTGCGATTGCACACCGCACGGTATCGGGGTTTCCCCGACAAGCAGCGTTTTTTCAGTGCAGATTTTGGTTGCCGCAAGCCTCTCAGCAGCATGGGAGCTAAGTATTCGTTTGTATAATAATCATGCAGGAACTCTACAACAGCTATAAGACGGTAGCGGGGCCTGGCAAATGGCCCAATGGACCGATGACGTCCTTATAGGCGAAATGTTGAGGCCCGGCAGTAATAAACGCAGCGACGACGCGCAAAATTAATGGCAAGCGGCCCAGCGCGTCGACCCGTCGGCCAGCCTTGTGATCGGACCACCCTGCTGTCCTGCTGCGAGTAGATGTTTCGGGTTCGTGCCGCTTTGGGAAGTCATAAGGCTGGTAATCACCGCGTCATGCGGGCCACCACCAATCCGTGTGGCCAGTCTCGCGCATCGCAAGCAAGACCTGGAGCTCCAACTGCACTGCGCACCACGCGGGACAGCCACTCTGCATGGTTGCGACTCGCCGCACAGCGTGGTTAATTTCTGACTGCCCCAAAGCCGGATTCTCTCCGAGCGTCGAGCAATCTCAGCCTATCGAGACGGCCGCTCCTTATCCTTATCGAACCGGGTACCTTCATTAGAGAGACGTGGTGAGCTCTGCGTTTGTGTCGCACAACACCCATCACCCCCCAGCTCCGACGCCCTTTCCTCCACCGTCGATGCTACCTTCCAGGCGCCCTACTGCCACTGTTTCCGATGAGCTGAACCTCGCGACACTATCGCAATGTGGCGGCGCGCGTACCTCTTTCTGCTCCTGGTGCGCCTCTGGTTCGCTCTCTCCCCGAGCTACCTGCACCCGGACGAGAACTTTCAAGGACCCGAGGTGATAGCCGGTATGTTCTGGATGCGCATTTGCAACGAGTCTAGCCTGCTGACACCGTTTTTCACCAGGGCGCATCTTCGGCTACCCTGTCCACCTTACCTGGGAGTTTACCTCGAAACACCCCATTCGCAGCTCGTTTCCGCTATGGATTTGTTATGGCATACCCATGTCCGTGCTGCGCGGCATTGGCGAAGGCATCGCAGAAGAAGTGCCGCCATTTGTGGTATACTGGACGCTGCGTGTCATGATGTTCGTCATGAGCTTCGTGCTTGAGGACTGGGCTATCTTGGAGCTGGTGTCGCCGCATCAGCGCAGCTCGGCTTCTATGCTCGTCGCCTCGTCATATGTGACATGGACCCTGCAGACGCATACTTTTTCGAATTCATTGGAGACTCTCGCGCTCATTTGGAGCCTGGTTTTGATCGGGCGCATACTGGAGGACAAGGTACGGATCTTCTGCCTCAACCTGAGGGCATAGCTGACTCTGTATGGCAGAAACGCTCCAGTCTCAACGCAACAGCGTTGTTAGGCTTCTTTGCAGTGGGCGGTTTCTTCAACAGGATTACGTTCCCGGCATACCTGGTTATCCCGTTGCTCCAACTCATCCCACATTTCCACCGCAAGCCGCTGTCTCTAATCGCGCTGTTACTATCGGCAACCATCACAACTATAGTAGCCATAATGTTTGATACCGCCTTTTACCACCCAGACGGCCTGACCCTCACGAACCTTGTTCACAACCCTGTAATTACGCCTCTCAACAACTTCCTTTACAATTCCTCGGCGCACAATCTCGCCCAGCACGGCCTCCATCCGTATTACCAGCACATCGTTGCGAACCTCCCGCAGCTGATCGGTCCCGCCTTCCCGCTCCTCCTCTTCAGCTACCGCAAGAACCTCCGCCTCGCGGCCGCGCTCTCCGGCGTCGGCCTCCTCTCGATCTTCCCCCACCAAGAAGCGCGCTTTCTCCTCCCAGCCGTCCCACTGATCCTCTCCTCCATCCGAGTCCCCACGAACAAACGGGTGCGGCGCGCGTGGCTGGCAACCTGGATTGTCTTCAACGCGGCCATGGGCCTGTTGATGGGCGTCTACCACCAAGGTGGCGTTGTGCCCGCGCAAATCTGGATCGCGCGTTCCGGCGAGCCGGCCGTCACGAGCGTGTATTGGTGGAAGACGTACAGCCCGCCGGTGTGGCTGCTCAACGGCAAGAACGAGGTCGTCGACACGGTCGACCTGATGGGCATGAAGCCCGACTCCATGGTCGAGCGCGTCGCGAACGGCACAGCGTGCTCGAACGCGGAGTTGGAGCGGGCGGGCAGGAAGGGCGAGAGGGAAATCACGTACCTCGTTGCACCAAAAAGCGCGACGTTTTTGGACGCATTTTCGACGCCCTCACAGGAGGCCGGGGGCGAGAAGCGGGCGTTTGAGCTGGAGGAGGTTTGGAGCTATAAGCATCACCTGAACCTCGATGATATGGAGTTCGGTGATGACGGGGTCGTGCCGACATTGCAGCGAGTGGTTGGCAGGAGAGGCATAGTGGTTTGGAAGGTGAAGAAGCATTGCGGAAGTGACAGTAAGTTGGAGCACTGATTTGTTGGCAGCGGGAGACAGAATGAATCAAAGAGACGGTACGGGCTTTTGGGAGAAACTATTTACCGGCATAGCTGGCGGCAAAGGGCCATCGAGTTCGCAATAGTTCTTGTAATGTTGAATACCCCGCGATGATAGTAGATTCGATTCGATTCGATTTTAATTTGAAAAGGCATTTGCTCCTGTTCCCATTCATATTGATAGTGTCGCAACCAAAGGTACATACGGCTTCATCAGCAAAGGACATCCATCGCTCACTCCATTCAATCTGCCATGCTAACCACCCCTTTTTCACAACTTCGCCTTGCCGGTACTCCTCTCCAAGCTCAGCGGATCCGTCCTCGTCAGCCCCGCCTGCCTGAACAGCTCGTCCGCCTTGGCATTCTGCGCCTCGATGCGCTCGCCCAGCGGCTTACCGCGCTTGTTCTCGTTCCTGCCCAGCTGCAAGATGTGCACCTCGTCGGGCCCGTCGACGATGCGCATCGTGCGGCCGTTGGAATACATGCCGGCGAGCGGGGTGTCCTGGCACACGCCGGCGCCGCCGTAGGCCTGGATGGCGCGGTCGATGACGGCGAGGGCGGTGGTCGGCACGAGCACCTTGACCTCGGCGATCTCCTTGAGCGCGTTCTTGGGCCCCACCAGGTCCATCTTGATGGCGGCGTTGAGCACCATGAGGCGCGCGGCGTCGATGTCGATGCGCGAGCGCGCGACGCGGTCCAGCATGACGCCGTGCGACGACAGCAGCGCGCCGAAGGGCCGCTTGCGCGGGTCGTTGAGCCGCGCGAGCAGCCACTCGAGCGCGCGCTCCGCCGCCCCGATGGACCGCATCGCGTGGTGGATGCGCCCCGGGCCTAGCCGCCCCTGGATGATCTCGAAGCCGCGCCCCGGGCCGAGCACCATGGCCGACGCCGGCACGCGCACGTTGTCGAACGAGATGTGGCCGTGGCCGTGCGGCGCGTCGTCGAAGCCCATGACCGACAGCATGCGGTGCACCGTCACGCCGGGCGTGTCGGCTGGCACGAGGATGACCGACTGCTGCTTGTACGGGTCCGGGTTGGCTGGGTCGGATTTGCCCATCACGATGTAGATGGCGCAGCGGGGGTCGCCGGCGCCGGAGGACCACCATTTCTGTCGTGTGGGAAGGTGGTTAGATTCTGTGGGGGGGGGGGCTTGGTGGGGAGGGGTGGTGGTGACTGTGGGAAGATGGTATGATTGGGAGCAACGGAGGGGTAGGAAGATGCAAAGTAGTAGGAGAGAGTGAAATATTGGAGGGAAGAGAGGATATGGAAACTCACCTGTCCATTCAGCACCCAAGTATCACCATCCAGCCGCATGTTCAGCTCGATGTTGGTAGCGTCCGAGCTGGCGACCTGCGGCTCCGTCATGAGGAAGGCGCTCCTGATCTTGCCGGCCAGCAGCGGGTCGAGCCAGCGGCGCTTCTGGGCCTCGTTGCCGTACTTGGCCAGCACCTCCATGTTGCCCGTGTCCGGGGCGGCGCAGTTGGTCGCCTCGGAGGCGGTGCGCGACTTGCCCAGCAGCTCCGCCATCAGCCCGTACTCGAGGTTCGAGAAGCCCGCGCCCTCCTTGAAGTGCCCCTTGGGCAGGAACATGTTCCACAGCCCCAGCGCCTGCGCCTTCTTCTTCAGCTCCTCGATGATCGGCGGGTGCGCCGAGAAGCGCTCCTGCGGCGTGTTGCCGATCTGCTGCAGGTATACCGAGTCGGCCGGGATGCATTCTTCTTCGACGAACTTCTCGACCTGTTCATGTGCTGGTTAGAGAAGATGTCCATGGCAGTGGCGGGGAGCATTGGTGCCGTGTTTTTCTCACAATGTCGAGAGTCTTCTTGGCCCGGTCGCTGACGTAGGGCAGAGCGATGGGCGGGATGCGTTGCGAGGCGGATACATGGCCCTTCTCGCTGTTGATCAGTAGCTTTGAGTCCGACATGGCTGGTGATTCAATTCGTCAATGGAGGAGAGGGGGAAAAGAGTGGGAGGAGAAGCTGGGGGAGGCTGGATTGGAATAGCCGGGCCCCAGAGTAGTAAGTAGCTCGTACGCGGAGGTAGGGCGGCGATTAGTACGGTTGTGGGACCCTCGGCGTTCAGTGGCTGCAGTTGCGGGGAACGTTGGAAACTACCGAGGCCCCTTGACATCACGCCCCAATCGAACCATCACCAATGCTCTGCCGACGAACCCCAACCTAATCACCGAGGATACAGGGCAGTCAGATGATTCTGACCGCCGCCTTAAGCTTGCATTCAGATTTACATTCCAGGCCCTTGGGCCCTCTCCTAGCCGTATCCGGCAATTCACAACTTTACTTTTGAGGCCATACTTCTAAAAGACCACCATTCCTTTGAAATGATATACCATGAGATATGACCCAGTCATCAGCCATCCGTCCTATCAATAACCCAAACCGAGCAACGCCAAAAATGCTGGAGCCTCACAACGATTGAAAACCAGAGCGCAGGACTAGTCCTGAACAAATCAACCCCAACCTAGACCACCCAGCTTTACTCGTAACCTCCGCCCTGGTTCCTGACCTTGACCTTCCTCTTGCCCTTGAAGTGCTTCTTGCCCTTCTTCAGCTCCGAGGGGTCAACATCCTTATCCAAAGCCTCCATCGTCAGGGCCTTGCGTCCACTCAGCTGTTTTCCAGCAGCTTGACCTTGCTCGGTGTACTTGTCGTGGAAAGGCATCATCAGATGCCCACCGTTGCCTCTCGGTGCGAAGAATTTGTTGTCGAGTTGCCGGGTCTTCTCGCCCTGCACCTTGTTCTTCCTGAGCGGCACGACGTCGGGGTCGTCCATCAGCGAGACGTCGTCACTAGGTGCGCCTGCCACGCTCGATTCCTCTGCAATCGCGAATGCAGCGCGGCGCTTCTCGGGGAGGTGCGATGCATCGTAAAGGTCCCGGTTGAACCATCTGCCATCGATCGGCGGATCAGCCGGAGGCGGGTGGCAATAAAGGAGCTTGCCCTTCACGTAGTCCTTGAGCACGGTGCGAGCCGCACGAGAGACATCCGGCGCGCCAAAACCCTGTACTGAGAAACCACGGGCTATGGCATAACCGGAGAGCATCTCTTCCGCGGTCGGGATACCCGTACCGCCCTCTTCTTCGGGCCTGATCTTGATCTTCATACCGTAAATTGCCTCGAGGAAGGCCTGCGGGATGCGCTGAGCGACGAGAGCGGCAGGTCCAGTGAACTCCCTGAGCTGATCAATGGGCAGGACACCGCTGCAGACAAGCTCAGCCTTGGTGGAGGCGAAGTTGGGGAAAACAAGACCAGGACAATCGCAAAGCACAACCTTGTCGCTCAAATGGATAGTCTGGAAATGCTTGGTCTTTCCGGGGGTGGCAGACACCGACACCTTCTTGGCACCAATGAGAGCGTTGATAGTAGACGACTTTCCGACGTTGGGATAACCGACCAGGCCGATTTGCGTCTTCCTGGGTTGTCCGTCGGGGCCCGTGGCAACTTCGGGTGAATGTTCGAGGAACAGAGCCTCCAGCTCGTCGGTTGTTATAATACGGGTAGCCTCAGAGCCTGTAAGCGGTACACCGTTCTGGTCCGCCTTAACGGCTTCCTCTTCCGAGTTCGGGAGAGGTACACCGCTTTCCTCCACCTTTACCGTCTCCTCATCAACCCATTTCTTCTCTTCGTCCTCCTTCTCTTGGAGATCCAACTTCTTAGCTTCTTCGGCCAACTTGTCTCCTGCCTCAACCTCGTCATCAGACGACTCAAGCTCCTCATCTTCCAGATCTCTTGCCTCGTTCATCTCCCTTGCCAACTCGGCGGAGAAGAACCTGTAGTTGATCTTGTTCTCCGTGAAATAATCCGCCCACATCTGCCTCTGTTCGAACGTCATCATATCCGCCTTGTTCACCAGCAACAAGTTGTTTTTCTTGGGATCCACTTCTTTTACGTAGTTCTCCAGGTCATCGCATCGGAACAGCAGCGGGTGGCGCGCATCCACGATCTGCACAACCAGATCCGAGCGCTCAATCACACGCCACAGCTGTCTCCAGACCTCGATGTTGCGCTCAAACGGCGTCATGAGCAGGTCGTTGCTCTCCTGAAGCTCGGCCAAACCGCGGCGCCACTGCAGCAAGCTCTCGCGCTCGCGCTCGTCCAGCTCCTTCGGGGTCGTGTGCTCGTTCCACGGCGGGCGGCGGGGCACGGTCAGGTTCTTGCGGTGGGCATTCATCTTGCGCACGGCGGCGCGCTCCTCGGTCGCGGACAGTAGGTACGGGTTCTTTTGGTCCTTGTGGATGATCTTGACGTTGTTCATCTTCTCGGCCGTGAAGTCGGTGCCCGCGAGCTCGGCGGTGCTGAGGAATTCGTCGAGCGCGGCCTGCTCCGTGACACTGCGCATCTTGACCCACGACGCATCTTTCTTCTGGTTGGTGATGTACTGGAGGCTGTGTAAGCGAGCGCCCTTCTTGGAGGGGAATTGCGCATACCTTCTCGCCGTTCTGGCCCGTCCGCTCAATTGCGTTGCCGCGGCGCATGTCCGAGCCCTTGCCTTTGCCGAAGCGGTCGTTCATCAGGCTGTTGCCCAGCCCGACCTGGTTTTTGGATTTCGGGAGACCCATATTGGCGGTATTTTTCTGCGAATGTCCGGTGTGGAAAGATGGTGTGTGGTGTATTGTTGCGGAGGACCGCCGATGGAGGGGTCTTGTGTTTCGGGCGGCGACACAGGCTGCGTCACAATCGGATTTTTCTTGTCCGCCCGCAACTTTTTGTCAGCATCGATAACGCGAACATTTCCCACACTCCACACCAAACGACCAACCCGCGCCTTAACTCCGTGCACCCTTCGGACGACCGCCACTCTTTGTTCGCTAGCAATCTCGGATACACGTAGCCCACCATGCCTCGCCGCAAGGTTTTGTAAGCCTTAATCCCCCTTCCAAACCTCCTTCACCGTCACCGCCGCCCAAAAAAGGAGCGAAGAAAAACCCCGCTCGCGCGCATGTCCCGCTAACAAACCAACACAGCGACAAGAAGACGGCGCAGAACTTCCAGCTCGTCTACCGCTCCCAAAATGACCCCCGCATCCACGATCCCAATGCTCCGGACATGGTCTTCGCCGAAAGGGCGGCGCCCAACTCGAACAAAAACCGCAACAACAACAACAACGTCGGCGAGGGCAGCGTGCGCGGTGGGAAAATCAGGTCGCGGAATGACCTTGAGCCCGAGTTCGCCGGGCGGGTGCGCCCCAACGAGGGCGAGGCGGCCAACTACGGCATCTTCTATGACGACTCCGAGTACGACTACATGCAGCACCTGCGCGACCTCGGCGGCAGTAGCGGCGCCACCTTCATCCCGGCCAAGGACGCCGAGGCCGAGCAGCAGCAGCGCAAGGGCAAGGGCAAGATGAAGCTGGAGGACATGCTGGCCGGGATGCGAATGGGCGACGACGACGGCAGGAGCGACGCCGGCGTGAGCACGTCGAGCGCGGCGAGCGCGAGCAGCACGGCCGACCTGTTCGGCGAGGATCTGGCGCCGTCGGAGTTTTACAAGAAGGGCAGCTATCAGGACCAGCAGGACGTTCCCGACGCCATTGCCGGCTTCCAGCCGGACATGGACCCGCGTCTGAGGGAGGTCTTGGAGGCGCTGGAGGATGAGGCGTACGTCGAGGATGAGGATGACATTTTCAACGAGCTAGCGAAGGATACGAAAGAGGTGGATCAGCAGAGCTGGGAGATGATGGGAGACTTTGTGGACGATGACGATGATGGATGGGCAACGGATGACACGGTCAAGGCGGACAACATGACCAGTTTCGAGGCACCGTCCCCAACGGGTGCGGTGTCCGAAGAGGGCGTCAAGCTGCCGCCAGCCGAAGGCCCTGCCGGCGAGGAAGGCGGGGACCACGGGGACGGCGACTGGATGGCTGAGTTCAGCAAGTTCAAGAAGGACGCCAAGGCCCAGAAGGCCCAGAAGAAGGCCGGCGCTCCCTCTGACCTACAGTCTTTCGTCACTGGCGCTTCCTCTGTGACGGGCGGCCGGCAGAAGAAGAGAAAGGGTGCTCTCACGTCCACGTCCAACTACAGTATGACTTCTTCCGCCCTGCAACGCACGGATCAGTTGTCGCTGTTGGATGAGCGTTTCGAAAAGTATGAGCAGGATTACGCCGACGACGGTTATGGCGGAGACGACAACATGTCCATGATGTCGGGCATGACTGGCATGTCCGGCATGTCCGGTCTTTCTGTCTACAGCAAGGCATCAACCTCGAGTCAAGCGCCTGGACTGAGGAGCGACTTTGACTCCATTCTGGACGAGTTCTCATCCAAGACCGGCCACATGAAGAGAGGAAAGAAGCACAATGGGTACAAGGATGGTCTGGCCCAGCTGGACGAGGTCAGAAAAGGACTGGGACCTGCGAGATTGAAGCAGGGCTCCAAGGCTCGCTAAAAAGGATAGTAGAGTACAGTAGATGGCATTCCGTCACATTTGCTGCTGGCGCAGCTGTTGGTAGGCGTTTCGGGCTTCAAAAGGGTTATTGGCACAGGCGTGGGACGCAAAAAGTGATATCTAGACACGCATAGGAACGAAGCATAATGAGAACTTACAGTCAGCCCCATCACTAATGACGACGTTGTTGAAGCTGGATTGTTTGCAGGAGCGGGTGTTGCAGTGCCTTCGCGTTGTGGGCAATGACTTAGCACTTCGCAAACCCACGGAAGAGACTGTAGTCTTCGTGAACGTTCAGGATGAGGGCATCGTCCGTATTTCTTGAGACTGAAACTATCCGCCCGCAGTAACTATAATTCCACCTGCCCCACAGATCTGCAGCAAGTTGTGAACAGCAAAGGGGGTGCGCCGTGACACCGATTCATATACTTACGGCACGCAGTTTCGGCTCCACATGACGGAACGGTTTAATAGCGGCGCGGTTGTGGCTGCAAACTCCCCACGAAATACGGGCCATCCCCAGCTCTCTCCTCGGCACGAAACAGGCGAATATACAATATACCTCGAGCTGGTTTAATGGCATTTCGTACGCTCTGATTGGTCGTTGCTACTTACGCTACTTACAGCGGAGGATGGAACCTCGCTTTCCTACATGACCTCACACTTAGCCTGGAAGACTCCAAGACAATGCAAGCCGACGGACACTCAGGCATTAAGCTTCCCGGAATCCACGAGGAAGATCAGGTCGACTTTATATATTCGTCGCAGTCCTCGTCCTCAGCTGTAGAGAACCTCAACCTTCCCTCTTTCCCCCAAGCGTTCTCACTGAGTCATCTAACCAGCGTTCTCCTTCGAGTCATCCCTCCCATATATTCTTTCGACGGCGAACCATCCCGCTCTCTCGAAATAGCAAAAAGATCACCACTCCCAGTGGAGAAGAATTCGAATCCAATCAAACATGGCGCCTCCTCCCATCACCACCCTGGCCAGCTCCCCCGCATCAATGGCTGCCCTCCTCGTCGGCCTCACCACCCTCCTCCTCTTCCTCCAAAAAGTCCACCGCGCCCTAACCTCCCCGTTGCGGCGCCTCCCCGGCCCCGCCTGGTCGCACGTCACGCACATGCCGCTCAAGCTCGCCAACATCACGGGCCGGCGCGTGCACCACATCCACGCGCTGCACGCGCGCCACGGGCCCGTCGTGCGCATCGCGCCGGACGAGGTCGCCGTCGCGGACGCGCGGGCGGTCCGCGCGATCCACCGGCCCGGCGCGGGGTTCGAGAAGAGCGCGTGGTACAAGAAGTTCGTGCGGGGTAACGCCGAGGGCATGTTCGACATGGTGGACGCGAAGAGGCACGCGGCGCGGAGGAGGCTGTTCGCGCGGGCGTTTGGGAAGGGCGAGGTGAGGGGGAGGTGGGAGGGCATGGTGAGAGGTGAGTGTGGTTCTTTTTTTTTTTTCTTTTTCCTTTCCTTTCTTCCTCCTCTCCTTGGAAAAGAGTTCTCGTTTGTTTCGAGAAAGGGGGAAAAAGGGGGGGGGGGCGCTGTGTGGTTTGTGTCAATGAAGTGGTTGTGCTGAGGATTTGATTTTGTGCTACACTGCAGAAAAGGTTGAACTCGCGGTGCGCAGGATGGGCGAGGAGCTGCGGCGGGGCGAGGATAGCGATTGCATGAAATGGTGGACGTTCCTGGCCACGGATGTCAGCGGGCATCTTATGTTCGGAGAGAGCTTCCACATGCTCGAACTCGGCAAGGTAAGAAAGAGGAAGAGAGAGAGGAGAGAGATGGAGAAAGCTCCTTCTCCAACCTGCCCACACTTTTCCAAAATAAACCGCTGACACAACCCAACTCACAAGAAAAACGAATACATCGAAACCCTCGAATCGACCATGATGGGCTCGGGCATCCGCGCCGAACTCCCCCTCCTCGCCGCCGTCGGCAAGCTCATCCCCTACCCCAAGCTGCAAGCCATGTTCAACGCCAACGACCGGCTGCTCGCGTACGGCACGCGCGCCATCACCTCGGGCAAGGCCGAAGGCGCCAACGGGCAGGGCGCGTCCATCTTCGCGCAGCTGGACCCGGACGCGCAGCGCGAGAGCCCCTTCCCCTTCACCGACCTGGACGTGCGCGTCGAGGCGGGCAACCTGATCGTCGCGGGCGCCGACACGACGGCCGTGTCGCTGACGTACCTGACGCACGCGGTCCTGGCGCGGCCCGAGCTGCAGCGGGCGCTGGAGGAGGAGGTGGGGTCGGGGCTGCCGGACGACGGGTTCGGCGACCGCGAATGCGAGACCCTGCCGCTGCTGAACGCCGTCGTGAACGAGACGTTGAGGCTGTACGGCGCCGCGCCCGGCAGCTTGCCGCGGACGGTGCCGCCCGGCGGCGCGACGCTGGCCGGGCACTTTTTGCCCGCCGGCACGACGGTGAGCACGCAGGCGTGGTCGTTGCATCGGGATGAGGGGCTGTGGCCGGATCCTGAGAGGTAAGTTTGCCTGCCCCCTTCGTGCTCCCAGGTGCGGATACGGTGCGGCTGTTGACAGGTGATGTGAACAGATTTGATCCCTATCGCTGGCTCTCGCTGCCGCCGAATACTTCGCCTTCGTCGATGAGCTTCATGCCGTTCGGTGCAGGGACGAGGATCTGTTTGGGCTTGCACCTGGCGCTGATGGAACTCCGACTTGCGACGGCCGTGTTCTTCAGGGAGCTGAAGGGTGTGAGGTTGTCGGAGAGGACGACGCCGGAGAGCATGCGCGTGGTGAACTTCTTCCTGATCATGCCGAAGAGTGGTCGGTGCTACATCAAGCTTTGAGGTCTGCAGTCGGGGGAAGGATGTTTGGGGGGTGCCAAATCGAGATTGTAGAGAGAATGTAACTGATTGAGAATGCATTAAGCTCTTGTTCACGAATTCTTGCAAATTAATTGACTTTTTCCATCTTCCGTACAGTTCTGTAACAGATAACTTTCAAATCATAGGCTCCTAGAAGCATGAGCTTCCAAATTTTCCAAACAGAGGAGACTAGCTGTGGATGATACTAAGAATGTTTGCTGAATAGTACAGGTAGAATAGCTCGCTCATGCAATATGACAAGCAGCAATGCTAACGATATGAGCTTCAAGTCTCGTCAACCTGCCAAATATTTCATTTGACTTAAAGCTGGCGTGACTATATCACAGCGGACTGTAGGGAAATGGGAGTGTCTTACGATGGCAGTCTAAGCAAATGTCCGGATGTAGACGTGAGGTTTGACTGTGCATTTGCACCCAGACCTGGGATCCAACTACCGTGTAAAGGAAAGTGAAATCATGAGTAGCCAACCGTGGCAGTTTCATCGACTGTAAATGCAGAAAGTAAAGATGCATGTAAGGATGAGGTGAGCCCTAGACAGCAAAGTGCTGACACACGCTTAGGAAGGTTACCGACGGTCTCGGCGTACCATGGTTTCATGGGCAACTTGGTGGCAGGATGACAAAGTAGAAGAGCAGAACGAGACAGAGAGAGGATAGACTAGATTGAAGGGGTTTAGATTGGAGTTGGCGCAAAGAATGTAAATGAAATGGGGCATCTAGGGTTCCTGGCGGGATATGCGGAGACGGGTGGCAAGCAAGGGCTAGGGGATTTTGGATGTTTCCTTTGCCTCGCTGAGGACGGTGCATAAGTTCGAACGTCTGCGCTAGAGGCCTTGGCGACTGATGGCCTTGGCCTTCTTGGCTGCTGCAAATTTTCTGTGGTGTTTTCCGTGGGGAAAGCTGGGCATCCAGAGTCCCTGGAAGGCTGGCCGATCGCCTGGGCGTAGGGCGCCGTACAACAAGCTCTCGTCGGCTGATACTGCCGGCTGCGGCCAGCTGCAATTCCGCAAGTGCATCGAAGCCTTCACGAAGCCTTCAAGAAAACAAAACCCGGCGGATAGAGCTTTCGGCGGACCGAAATTTTGAGGAGGGCATTTGCAAAGCAAAGGCAGGGGTGGTTGCGCGCGCGGCAGTCGGTCGTCGGGGAACGGGTCCGTGCGGACTGGTGTCGGCGGGAGCTGCTCCGCACGCAGGGAAACTCCAATTGGTTTCGATGCTGCACGACCTGCAGCCCGGAATCAATCCAAGCTTTGCTGGCAGATCAAGTGTGTCGGCGCCGGTGGTGCGAGGTCCGAGGTACCTCCTGTGGTGGCTTCGACGCGGCCGACCCCGAGGGAAGGGACGCCCTGAGCCCGATTGCGTGCTTTCCTAATCATGACGTCGTCGTCGTCACCTCCTGCGCGTACTGTTGCTAGTCCTTATCATCACCACCACGCCTCTCGCAATTTCACTCCCCAGGCCCCGCACTCGCCCACCGCAGATCAGCACGCCTTCGCTGCTACCCATGCATCGTTTAATTGGCCTCTCCTGACGCGGACGAGCTGTCGAGCCACTGCCGCACCGTCCCAACAGCTATTGCGCCGTTACGCGGGTGCCACGGCTTTCCCTAGCTCATACTTGTCCCGACCTTCCTGTCTCTCCGTGCCCTTCTCCTTCTACACCGCAGGCTCCACTCTGCCCGTTCTCTCGAGCGAGGTTGCACAACAACAATAGCCGACGTCGCACTCCGCCGCGACAATGGCGCCCTCCTCACAGAGATGGCATAAGCTTGTCAACACCCTCCAGATATCTGCCGACTACTCCGTAACCCCAGCCGGCCTTCAATGGCGCAGCAACACTCTCTTCATCGTTGCAACTGTGGCAATTGGTCTCTTTACCGACCTGTTTCTCTACGGCTTGATCGTTCCCATCCTCCCGTTCATGCTCAATGACCGCTTGGGAATCCCTGAATCGGACGTCCAGCCGTACGTTTCCGGATTGCTCACCGCCTATGCTGCTGCCAGTGTGCTCTTCAGCCCCGTTGCTGGTGTGCTGGCCGACCGCGTGAGCACCCGCCAGGCTCCGTTTCTGTTGGGTCTGCTGAGCCTACTCGCAGCAACAGTGCTCTTATTCTTCGGGAACAGCATCGCTGTACTTGTTCTTGCTCGCATCCTGCAAGGCATAGCTGCTGCCGTGGTATGGACTATCGGACTCGCATTGTGCCTGGAAACTGTTGGCTCGGAGAACCTGGGAAAGACCATTGGATCTGTGAGCCGCCCGTCACTCGTCAGACGAAAACAACATATGCTGACCTCGTGATTATTTGAAAAGATATTCAGTTTTATCTCCGTGGGCAATCTGGTGGCCCCGGTGTTGGGTGGAGTCCTCTACGAGAAAGCCGGCTATCCGGGTGTCTTTGGCATTGGCTTCGCAATCCTGGCAATTGATTTTATCATGCGTTTGCTGGTCATCGAGAAAAAGGTCGCTGCACGCTATGAGACCAATGATCCAACCCAAGGGGACCTGGACCAGGACCTCGAACACGAAAGAAATCGCCAAGATGGAGCCAACGAGGAGAACCGTGACACCGAAGAGACACCACTCCTGTCCAAGCAAGAGCAGGACTACTACAAAATCTCACCGGACCAGCCCGCGATTGCACAGAAGTTCAAACTGCTACCTTGTCTCAAACATCCCGGCCTGATCACTGCCTTTGTTATTGCCGGGGTTCAAGCATTCCTTCTTGGCGCCTTTGACGCAGTAAGTCACAATTCTTACTCACGCCAAACTCAAGCTAATCACGTCTAGACCGTACCAACCGTGGCGGAGCAGTACTATACATTCTCTTCCCTCAAATCCGGCCTTCTCTTCCTCCCTCTCGGCGTCTCGGACTTCCTGCTCGGCCCGCTCTTTGGCTGGGCTGTCGACCGCGCCGGCACCAAGCCCGTCGCCACATTCGCCTACCTCTACCTCGTCCCCATTCTCATTCTACTCCGCATCCCCAAACCATGTCCCTCGTCGCCCTCCTCAGTCTCCCTTCTCGCCTCCATCAACCCCCACGAAGCCCCCTCTTCTTCCGCCCTCAAGGCCCTCGCCGCGTGCAGCGACCCGAAGAAGCAGATTGCCATCTGGTCCACCCTCCTCTTTCTCTCCGGCGTCGGCCTCGCGGGCACCAGCGCCCCCAGCATCGTCGAGGCGGGTGCCATCGTTAAGAAGTTCCATGAGAGGAATCCAGAGTTCTTCGGCAAGGACGGCCCGTACGCGCAGCTGTATGGCTTGAGCAGTATGGTTTTCAGCGCCGGTTTGACCATCGGTCCGTTGGTGGCCGGCGCGTTGAAGGAGAAGATCGGGTATGGCGATATGAATGCGGTCGTCGCGGCGGTTTCGGGGCTGACGGGCGTGGCGGCGTTCGTGTGGATTGGCGGGCGCGTGAGGTGGAGGGAACTGAGGAGGGTGGGGGAGAAGGGCTGGTGGAAGAGAGGTTAATTAGGTGACAATGAGGTTTGCTGGGTTATTTCAGTGGGCAGTTTTGCGGGATATTTACTGGAATCATGGGGGAGAGGCTTTGGTGAAAGCGTGGGGTCAAAAGGCGTTAACGATGAAAGCTGTTTTTTTTTTTTTTTTTTTGGTGTGGGTGGTAACAAAGGCATCTTTGGGAAGACTTGGTAGCATTGCTCATTGGGATAGAATCTGGCCGTTCGGCATTATGCATTATTGATCAATGGATTAGTACCCATCATAAATTTAAGCACGAAACATTCCATCAGAAATATTTATTCGAAGGACAACAAAGGTCCTGAACACAGCTCCATTACTTTCACCACCTGGATTCCGGGTGGTTGGTGTGTTGGCCTCACTACCCACACGTGCGAACTTCCTCCTTGGCTCAAAGCAAGTGAGCCATTGCCGTCTAGCCAATGAAGTCAGGTTGTTTCGAGGCGGCTTTGCTGAAAGGGTCCCACGTCCTCTCTCTCTTGTTTTTTTCGCCGGCCTCCGTAGACGAGTCGTGCCGTCACATGGGTAAGTAGCATCCGGGGACGACCGTCGGCCATTGCAGGCCGCTTCCCACGTATATATATATATATATATATATATATACATATAATACACAGGACAGATCGCCCTCGAACGACGTCTCCATCCAAACAGATCGTTGTTTCTTCAGACAGGGACTCAACGATGTTACTGGGGTTGTGTGCTCCGGTTTCCAAACGATCTGGAACCCACTCTCTTCAGATCCGGGAGCGCGCGGCACCTTGTATGGTTTTTAACTCGCTTTCGGTGACGCTGCTCATGATGGAATGATGGTGGCGCGCCGCCGCCTTGGTGCGGGATGGTGCTGCTCACCATCGGGGCGTGGACGGCAGCATGCAGGCGCGTTGTTGCTGGCGCACTGCTGGCTCGGCTCGGCTTTGGCTTGGTTGTGGTGAGTGAGGTGTGAAGGGCGGGGGATGGAGCGGGAAAGGAAAGTACCATCTTCAGCCAGTACTTCGCTCCGGAAGGAGCAGTGATTGCTCAAATCTCTTTCCCTGCTCCTCACTGTCGTCCTCGAAGGTTGTGCTTGAAGGGAAGGAATGCCGAGAGATGCGGTGGTGGTGGTTTTATATCTACATTGGAGGTTCGAGAGCTGCGACCTGCTGCGCATCATCCGCCCCGCTGCATCAGCGGGTGGTGGGGCTTTGTATGCAGGGTTTCTGCGTGCATGCGTGCCGTTGCGGTGCGTGGGGCAAGTGGTTTGGTGTGGGGGTCATTTGCCAATAATATGGGGTTTGAGATGCGGGGTTGTTCTACTTGAAGAATTGTCAAACAACACTCTTACAAAAACGTTTTTGCGTCAGACTTTCTTCGGGCGTATGCCGCGACCGTTTAGCAACTCTGACTCGGCGGAATCGCGCACGGCTAGCCACTTCGAGCGCTGGATCCCTACCGCGTTACCTCAGACACCCGACTACCTTAATTCGGAAGGTTGGATCAAGGAAGATGAGGGCCTTGGCCGAGATAAATTGATGATGATCTTCATCACCTTAAAGACTTGGTGGTGAGGTCCATGGCTTGGCGATGGTGTGCACTATCTACCGGCCTGAAGTGGGAAAAAGAGAAAGCGAATGACAGCGGCATAGGCCACGCAAAGCCGAAGTGTGTTTTCGTTTTCATTGCGAAACAAAGTGACCCAAGCGCCTGAATCTTCATAAGGGAGGAATGGCTCGCTCCACGTCTCTGGTTGCGGGGATAAATTATTTTTTTCAGGTAAAAGAAATGCCTTTTAAACTTCTGTCCAACTGTCACAGCACGCGGAGCTGCATGTGACGCTTATGCAAGCTCGGTCAGCCTGCCAGCAATCATCCGGTGCTGAAGGTGCAGAGCCGTGGCTTAAAATCCGACCAAATTAGATGATAGAGACAATCTTGAAATTTTGAACAGATGTGCCGGTCTGAAGCTGAAGCAGGTAAACTGAAGAAAAACTCCTCCCAACCGTCCTTTCGGCTATGTGGTCTAGATCAAGTCAGGGCTGTTCTCCATGAGAAAAACAAACGCTCACCAAATTGATGTTGATTCGCATTTCCATGTGCTGATATTGTTGATGATGAGCACGGCAGCTCAGTGCTGCAGTTCAAAATACGAATAAGGTCGTTTCGCATGTCATCAAAGAAACCTACGAACTATATTTGTCTTCAAATATTTTAAATTATATAATATTTGCAAGCAGTTCCAGGTCTCAACAGTCTGAGAGAGACGCCTCGAGAAATCGAGGTAGATCACCACCATCCGTTGTGGTCTAGGGGCTAGGATTTGCCGCTCTCAGTATTCGAGAGTCCATCTCACTTATCAAGTGCCGGCAAGGCCCGGGTTCGATTCCCGGCGACGGAATATCCTTTTGCTGTTCTCTAAGAGGGCAGATACCTTTTTCTTTTGCGCTTGTGGTTGGCGTGGAAGAATTTTTTTTTTCCTCGTTTGGGGTAGCCGTTGTGGTTGGCGCCGAAAAGGGGCCGACAGCCTGGCTGCTTCATGTGCTGGAACTCGACCTCGAAAATACGCGGAGGAGTGTGAGATGGGCACGGCAAGCAGTGATGACAGCTGTTTTGTTCAAAGTGGCTCGAAAGGTGTTACACTCCACCTGCATTGGCCTCGAGCATGTACTCGAAGGCGGCTATATGTTTTGTGACAATGAAACCATCAAAACAAATGCTTCCATTAACTATTGAATATTGGTACGCTCTCTTATCAATAGAGCTTGGAGAAGAGGCATTTTTTTCTGCTCTCTTTCCAACTTTCATGCGGTGTTCCACGCCTGTAGTCGTAGCAAATGTGCGTTGCACTTTGTTGTTTGTGGGACTGGTGGATGTGTGCAATCCATTATTGCCGCACATGTGCAGTATTGAAGACATAATTGTGGATGGAAACGAAATGAAGTGCTGTTCCACCCAAAACATTCAGTGCGGCAAGGAAAATCCCTTCCGATGACATGGGGCTTGCTTCTTTAACAGTTGAACGCAAAAATCATGAGAGCGCATGTCCGATATATTGTCTGACTTCATAAATCTGGGAGGGAGATTGTTCAAACCCTACCTTGTTTCATCACAAATTAAAGAAAGTGATCTGCACCATTATGAGGCTCTTGTGGTAGTTCTCATCATTGCTAGGTAGCGGTGAAGTAATTGTAATATAACTTAATATGTATAGATCTACTCTGCGCGCAGTAGTGTGTTTGTAGTTAGGATTTTCGGATATAGTTCCTCTCTTAGACGTGTTGATCCTTACCCTTGTGAACCGTAATTGAGCAGCCCCGTTGTGGAAAAAGCAAGCATACACTGCGTAATGGCACCATTTATTCGCGAAGTGTTGTGCTTCAGAGTGAAGCCTGCCCCATGCAACTCATCAGGTGCACCGTCCGCATGCGCCTCATTCAGGACAAGCTCCTGAAATTGCACGTGCTTGACTGTGGAAGTTGACTGTACCCTTGTAGTCACGCTATCAAGAAGCGTGTTGGAGAGGAGAGAGGTGCGATGTCGTGGAGCTCTTAATCGACTGTCACTGCTAATTTCCACAACTGCGAAACATTAGATGAGTGTGCGAATTCTTCCAAGTAGCTGAGTGTAACATATGCTACAAGGTAGTCGAACGAGCGTCTCAGCAGAAAAGCATATCTGGAAAAACAAGTTGTTCAAGCATGACAGCCTCGGCTCGAGAGTTGAGCTCAGGACGGAACGGTGGAGACAAGCGACTTTCATACTACCAGCAGCCCATCTCATATACCATTCAATCACAAGCAGCATCAATAGGACCAATTTGTAAGAAGAAAGACTATGTTTAGATTTGGTGATTGATACTTTAGAGCGATAGTATATCGCTAACAGCGTAAAACAAGCCAAAAAAGATAAGCGGAAGAAATTTTTTCTAAATACAAATTTATAGTAAGCAGCAATAGCAGCCAAAACTCATTCCAACTCCTCCGATCCTCGCAACCAGAGAATCCGCACAGGTGACGATTCGAGCCGGCAAAAGAGACCATCGAGCCAGCTTCATTCCGTCCTCCGCAGTTTCTCACTCATCCCACTCGTCCACTTCGTTCACTCATCCTCGCATTTAAGCGCGGAAAGCCCTGGCGGCCGGGGGAGGGGCGGGCTTGCCGGGAGCCGGGGGCGCTGGGGCGTCACGGCCGACGTGAGCGTTCACATCGACGAGGCCCTTGGGCGGCGGCGGGGCAGGAGCGTCGCGAGCCTGGGGAGGCGGCTGAGGCTTGCCGTCCTTAGGCGGGGGCGCCGGGGCGTCACGGGCCTGCGGCGGAGGAGCGGGCTTGCCGGGAGCGGGCTTGCCGGGAGCGGGGGGAGCGGGGGCGTCGCGGCCGACGTGAGCGTTCACGTCGACGAGACCGTGAGGCGGCTGAGGCTTGCCATCCGCAAGCGGGGGAGCGGGAGCATCACGGCCGACGTGAGCGTTCACGTCAACGAGACCGTGAGGCGGCGGGGGAGCGGGCGCATCGCGAGCCTGAGGGGGAGGCTGCGGCTTGCCATCCACCGGCGGGGGAGGAGCGTCGCGGGCCTGGGGAGGGGAAGGAGGCCTGCCGTCCTTCGGGGGAGGGGCGGGAGCGTCACGAGCCTGAGGGGGAGGCTGAGGCTTGCCATCCGCCGGGGGCGGCGGAGGAGCATCACGGGCCCGAGGCGGAAGGGGCTTGCCGTCGGGGCCCGTCTTGGGCGCCTCCTTGGCCGGAACCTTGGAGACGGGGGCGGCCCTCGGAGCCTTGGGGTCCTTGGGCTGCTGGCTGGGCAGCTCGGCCGGGCGGATGTCGTCGGGGATAGCGGCACGGACGGCGTGCTGGGGAGGAGGAGGCGGGGGGTTGCCGCCAGCCGGAGCAACACCGTTGGCAGGGCCGGCCGGAGCACCGTAGGAGATGGCGCCCAGGGCCAGAAGGGCCATGATGGTGGTGATGTTGGAACGCATGGTGATGAACGAGCGGATTGGTTAGGTGAAGGGTTCGGTAGTAAGTGAGAAAAGGCAGTGGTGAAGAAGTTATTAGGATTAAAGGTGAGGGAGTAGTAGTAGTTGTGGTTGGTAGGTGAAGACCGGTTGTGGTGGTGATGTCCTTTTCGGCGGGCACAATGGTCCTTTAAGTAGGATTGTTGAGGCCAACCGTTGTCGTGTCGTTGCACCGCCGGCTGCGGCGGGGTGGTTGGGCGTATGCGTGTAGGGGGCGAAGCACAGCATACAGTTGGCAGTGATGAGCGTGATTGGCATGACTATGACCAACGTCGCAGACGACAGAGAGGGTTCAGAGCACGCAAGCACGGTGGCCTGGTGGCTCGCTGGAGGGGACATGCTGGGAGGCTGGGCCTGGTTGACACATTGTGCGTGCGTAGGCCCTGTGAGACGCTGCTCGATGGCGTGGAAAGCTATGAGCTCATCTCGAATTGGACTTGTCTCACTCCACTGGATGGCGATCAGCGCGTATAACGTACGACTCTTGAAAGGCTGCAATGCTCAACCTGAAGAAAAGTGATCAGGCAGGCTAGTGTCGACGAGTCCTCGGTAGGTTTTGCTAATGACAACGACGCCGTACATTAAGCGTGGCCTCACCATACATCTAACAAGCTGCCTCTAGTGTTGCAAGGCCTTAAAAGTAGTCGTAATACCCCGCTAATGGTTGGAATTAGCTTGGAAGATCATCAACTGCCGGAAGGGGTAAGCTTCTCGATCGAGGCTTGCGCGTACCGAACCTTTTGTCTCAAAGCCAAAGCTTGTACTGCCGAAGGTTCTCGTAAAAGGGACTAGCCGGACGAGGTGCCGGTACCTGCAGAGGCATGAGAGCGGCCAGTGAGGAGGGGCGGCTGAGGCGGAGGGCACGACGCGGCTTGGCACAGCCATACGTTGACAAGGCTGCATGGGGTAGAGCCGCGTAAGCACTACGCCGAGTTCCCGCCGTGGGTCGTGGCCAGCGCACCATGTCATTTTAATCAACGTAGGGCTGTGGAGAAGGTGCCATTCGAGCGAATAGAGTCGTCATCAACTAATGACCGGATTCGCCCGGTGAAAGGGGAGGTAAGACAAGCCACATAGGTGGAGCAGGGCTGGTGGTGACCAGTGACAGGGGTGTGCGCACAGGCCGCCCGGGGTAGCAGGCGAAAGCTACTACCACTTCCCGATTGGGCCGACCTCAACATGAAAGTCCGACATGCGGTGAAGCACTGCAAAGTTACCGGTCAGGAGGCGGAGCCTGTGAGTGAATTGCTTTATTTGTTATCCATTGTTAATTCTCAGTGAAACTGTTAGTCGTGGCTTCCGTGCCTGCTTAGATAACGACTGTGTTCGGAGCTCGGAGGTCGAAGTAGCAGCAATTATAGCCCAAAGCAACCTGCGTGAATGGGGACTTGCGTTGGACCGTAAGCATATTTGCGTGTCCTGATGGGTATTGTAATTCTGTGCGCTAATATGATTTGGCCGTTTGAGGTAATGAATCGGCGTGTGCGGCGAGAGCACTCTCTCGATCATCGGCTTGGCGGAGGAGAAGTGCATCAGATCCATTATTCCCGCCACCAGCTGGCTCAGATGCGAAGGTCACGGGTATCGGGTTTCCGACGTTGACCGCTGAATGGCCGTGGAGGGGCAGTCTTCGTTGGTAATTCCATCCATCGTTGTACAGCTCTCAGTGGACCCCTCACTGACCTGGTCCTTCAGGTCCCACAAACTGGCCGAAGCCGGCGTCGAACTGGAGAGGATCAAAGTTCCAGAACCCCTGAAGCAAGGTAAGTTTGGGCCAATTCAACATCGCGGAGGTTACTTACCCAGTCCATATCCATGGCCATATCCTGCAACCACGCACTGGTATTTGCCTCACCCAGCCCGGCGTTCCCCCGTTCCATCTCTGCAATGTACCCTGCCATACCCTGGTTTCCTGCTTGATACCTGGCATCGATGCTGCTTCTTACTTCTGAGCCAGGAATTGTGACTTGGGCAGGCGAGAAAAACGCGTAATCCTGTTGTGAGACCGTGGACGGAGTTGCGACCGGGGCCGGTGCCTGCGCTTGCGGCGCCTGGGCCGGGACTTGAGATTGAGGGGGTGACTTGGTCGAGGAAGGCTGCGAGACGTTGTGCGATGCGGCTGGGCTGGGGCTTTTGGCGAAGTACATGACACTCAGCTCATCTTCACCGAAGCGTTCCTTGGAGATACCACTCATGGGTTCCGGTTTGGCGTGTTCATGGCTGGGGTCTAGTCTGTCAACCATGCGCTTTATCACTGCCCAAGTGTTCGACTCCGAGCGGCCTTTCAGACCCAGCACTGTATGCAAGGCGCGTAGGGCTCGAGATCGAATTACGGGATCCTTCGAACCACTGAACTCAGGATCGCGAAGCTCAGCGAGAATATGCATGATGGCTTGGAAAGCGGCATGTCCACCAATGTGCCACTGGAACTGTTCGGCATCCTTGTCGTGAGAGACTCGGTTGAGCGACTCGATGAGAGATACCGATCGTGTCAGAATCCTGCGAAGATGTCAGCCCCTCCGATTTTCGCTCAAGCATATTCATGCTAATGCCTGGCAGATATAGGATCAGCTTACATGGTGCGGACATCGTCGTTAATCACTACTCTCCTCAGATCCTTCGGGACACCGCTCCAGAAGATCAGCCAGCACCTCCATTCCAGATTAGCGCTCAGACCGATCGTCATTCGTTCTACCGTAACATCAAGGCGGCAATATCTGAGGGTACAACGTTCATTTTTGGTGTGCACTTCGTCTACCATTTGCTTGGTCTCCTCGAAGAGTTTTTGAAGCTCCGGGACAATGTCGAGGTTGCTGTTTCGCAATCGAGAGTCTTTGCATTTCCGATCGAGCCGGTATGCATTCTGTGCGATTCTCCGGAAGCATTGGATCATGCTCAAGCGGCAGAGCTGAAGAGCCATGTCCGTGACGCCCTCTTCTTCCAGATACGGGTTGGTTGGCGGTGGCCGGCCTTCGAGGAGGTCGGAATCGTTCACATTCCGGGGTAACAAGGTGGTGAAGTCGTCATCGGAAATGGTTGGCTCCATGCCCTTGCCTTCTGACGCCCTCCAGTCCAGATGACAGATTTGATGCCACATCCTGCGGCGAATCTCTACCTGAACTTCATCCATCGATGAGGTGAAGAAGCTAGGCTCTCTGTGCAGGCCCTGCAGCATTGCTATCCTAATGGCAACACCAGTAAGTGGCCATACCTGGCCCATGTCGTCTTCGCGGGCTTGCACCGTCTAGCAGAAATTAGCATGCTAAGTAGAATCTGGCGGAAGCGTCACACATACCAGATAGATTATAAAAGCTTGGAGAACTTCGATGCTTGAAGTGGTGAGGAAGTCCGCTTGTTGAAGAGAGAACTCGAGACCTTGCTGATATTTCCGGAGTAGGGATAGCTTGTCTTTCTTGAAGCGGTTCTGAATAACTTCGGTTTTCAAGCTGTTGAGAGCAGAATAAAATATTGCATAAGCCAGAGGCTCGAAGTTCTGCAGCTGTTCTTCATTCCAATGGTCTTCAAAACTGTCATTCGTCAGTGGGTATCTCGAGGAAAGGGTACAGTTAGTTGTCGTACTTCTCGCTACTACGGGCCGAAGCGGACGACGGCGTAAGGTTCTGCCATCTTCGGGTGAAGGCGGCGAAGCGCCTACCCAAGGAAGGCTTGTGCACCAAACGGCTGACAGGATCCACATTCTGGATGAAAGTGGTGAAAAGCTCGAAGCACTCCTCCTGGGTGTCGGGCATGAAGACCGAGGTATCGCCAGCAGCCTGACCACTGCTGAACAGCAGGGACTGAGACGTACGGATGCCGCCCCATGCTGTTGAATCGCTGACCTGGCCAGGCTGTTTGCCCTCAGTGCTCAGGATGGCTTTGATATCTTGGAGCTATGAGGAGAGTTAGCAGATTCAAGGAGGATGATCGGCACGAGCTTACCTCCTCGGTCAGTAGGGCCCAGTGTAAAGAAGACACAAAGTGAGACTGGCCGTTCTCAACGAGGAGCGTGCCGTCATAAGCATCGGCAGCTTGGATGTCGCCCGAGGTGGTGCTGTTCGGAGAGGCGGAACTGGCCGCTCTCTCTTTGCTTTCATAGACGTCGCTCTGGGAGGTGTCACGACGAGCGGGCTGGTTCGGCTGTTGATGGGACGGCTGTTTCGTCGTGTTCACAGAGAGCTTGGTGGGAGGCTGGTTGTTCACGGCCAGTTCGAGCAGCGACTCGAGGCGCTCCAGACGAGCATTGATCTCGGCATGGCCGGACTGGCCTTTGCTCTGACTGGCGGCGTGCTTGTGCACGCGATTGGCCGAGGGCTGCTGGGCTGACGGCGGCGATCGGCCGTCGTGCTGGTGCTGGTTGGGGACGTTGGCATAATAGCAGACATGGTTGCCGCGCGAGCATGCAGAGCAAACGGGGTATTTGTGATCGCATTTAACCTTGCGACGACGACACGTGAGACATGAAGTGATGATTCGCTGGCGGGTGCCGCCGGACGATTGAGAGGCGGAGGTGGACGACAGCGCGTTGGCGGGCTGCGCGCTGGGGTTGGCGAAGGCGTCCATGCCTCGTGGTGCTGGCGGCGCAAAGGCAGAGGGTCGGCCGAAGTGGAGCAGCTTCTGGAGGGTGACGGCGGGGAGGGAGCGCTTCTTCTGCGTGTAGGGAGAGCGTTAGGCGTCAGAGCGGGCTGAGTGCCTGTGCTGGTCTTGGTTCCTGCAGCGGCCCCCACAGCGTTGAAGCCCTCGCGCCGTTTCACAGGTGGCGCGCGCGACCGCCTTTGCTTGTCGCAGAAAGACTTTCGTCGGCCAGGAGCGTCGGTGCGCAGGGCTGCGGCGGCTTCGCTCGCTTTTTGAGAATGACGTGGAGAGCCAAAAATCGGCGTGTCGGCCTTCCATCAGCACCGCCTCCGCCAGCCGACCACGGCCGCCCGAATGATGAGTAACCCAGCACCACTACCTGCCAGGGCCACCCGACATGCACACGCGCCTGTGGACCCGATTAGCCGCACATACGCGATGCTGCCTCGCGAGTCAGGGCCCTCGCGTCGCGCGTCTTGCGTGGGCCGAACAGCCCGTGCAGGTGGCGATATGGCGAGGCATCTCGGACCTTCCGTGGCCACGACTTTCGTGGCTGTGGAAGCTGACGTGCGCATGTCGCACCTGCCCTCGCCCTGTTCGCTCTCGCCGCCCAGACGGACCGCCTCATAGCTGCCTAGTTTATTTTTACCCCGTGCTACACCAACCCTCCTCTACAGGCACACACTGCCCGGGTGTGCCGCATTCGTCGACGTCGAGCGGCGTAGAGCCGCAATTCTTGACCGCTGCAGTCGCGCGCTGTCTGGTCCTGCGACAGCAACACCAAGCCCGGCCCCGCTCCAGACTCCGGATGCTTGACCGCAACGCTAAGAACTTGGCTACGAGACCATCTCACCTTGGCGCATGCTCGCGGTGATCGTGGGGATCCTCCGCCGCCTGACCAGCGGCCCTCCCCCCCGGGTCTTCTTTATTTACGTCCAACCCTTCGTCTGACGCGGAGCGCTAACCCTTCGCTTTCGCTCTCGAACTGCCCCTCACACCATACCAGTTGACGAGCACAGGAACCCGCGTATCGACTTTGTGTGACGACTGCGGCTCGTGCCGACCCCACCTTCTCGAAGCCACGAGTTGACGATCACAGCCGCGCCTTAGCCCGCGGATCACCGACCATTGCGGCCCCTGCGTTCCGATGCATTCGGCTTTCCCGAACATATATAGACAACGTGTAGGGTTGGGGCTGAGGCAGGGCAAGGACTCAGGCCCAGTAGTAACCCCTATGCTGCGCCGCGGTTGGAGCCCTAAGCGGAACTGTCAGCTGCATGTCTTGTTGCCTTGTCAGGCTGGCACGCTTGCAGAAGGCTGAAGCGGCCGCTACAATAACGGACAAAGAAGCAGCAACTACACAGTGGCTGCAAACAATGGGAAGATGTCACTGGAAGCGGACAGCTGCCTTTGCACTGCTGAAGTCACCAATATCGCAGATCAACCTGAAAGCGGCTACTTTCTATATCATTGTAGAGACGGTGTGCGTCCAAACTCAAAGAGTGGTGATCGTCCGAGGCGCAGTGTTTCTTCGGGTATGTGGTGTCTCGTCTTCCATTCGTTTGTTTTATCTTGTCTAACGCTGGAACGCAATACTTCACGCATAGCCTTCCACCAAACAGTATGTGAATGTTGACGGAAGCGTTTTTTTTCTTCTGTTTTTATTTTCTACGGTGATATGGAGACCTGAAATCATGTTCTATGCCCATGCCTGGCAGCATGGCAAGGTGATGATAGATTTCGTTGTTCGTTCTTTGTTTTCCTTTGTGATGACTACCCTGTCACTTTGAAAACAACTCCTTGGAGTCTTAACATTGCACCTTGGTTGCGCAAGTCTCGTATATATTCTCTGTTTGCACTTTCAAGGTTCGGCATTTGGACAAAACATCTGCGTCACTTCTACAAATCTTGCAATGCCGTTCACGAACCAAGCTCACCACATCTATCTTCAGGTGTACAATAGGCGCCTGGAAGTTCAGCATGTACCTGTGACAAACCTTCCTAACGGTATTAGTTCCACCTGCGTTGTTTGCTCCGGAAAGTTCAGCGACATTACTCCGGATCAACTCCGTGTCGAAGAGGCTGACCGCAACGCTCGGAAGGAGAAAAAGGAGGATCCCAGTCGTCCGTCTCCTGTACCTATCGTTCTTTCAGGGTGTGGTCATCACCTATGTCTTGGATGCGCGCTGGAGCATTTCCACGGTTTGATGGAAGATGTCACAAACGAGAAAGATGAGCCAGTGCTGTATTGTCCTGCTTGTCGAGACCCCGCTGAGAAAAAACACAAGCGGTTGAAGCTGCTAGCGCCTAGTGGCCAGCTCGTGGTCCGAAGGTAGGGATCGGTGTTGCTCTAGCGCCGTCACAGCTATCTACAATGATCATTTTCTTTCGGTACTATTCTCCTTTTTTGTGATTTTCTTGTTCCATTCGTGTCATATTGCTCGTATCTTGCAGGTACGTACATTGTTTTCTTACTGTGATACCTCAGTCTTAAGTTTTGCGGAGAACCTTCGAGGAAAGCAAGCTCCGGGCGCGCTGAAATGTTCTTTCCTACAGCTTACGGATACTAAGCTCTCAATGTTAGACCGCACAAGGGTCAACTAGAATGCTAATTGTTCTTCCACACAGACAATATGTTTTCCTGTACAAAATTACTCAGGTGTCACGAATCCCACGGCAATCACGCGTTATTCAAACACGCGGCAGAAACTGGTCTCATATTGTCTACCGATGAAGCCACATGCGCCCCCAGCTCATCCGGGGACATCTTTGCAAGAACCAGCCTCAAACTCATTCATCAACGAACATCTTTGCAATAACCAGCCTCGAACTCATTCATCAACGATAACAGTAGATACTTCGCGATCCAACATCTCAGGCACCCGCCATCCTCCAACAAGCCTTACTCATAAGTAACCTTGACCTCGGAATCGCTGGGGATGGAAGCGGACGTCAAGACGCTGCCGCTCTGCCTGATGTCGATGAGGGTGGCGTCGCTGGTGCCGATGGTCTCGGTGGTGGTGTCGGCGGAGGCGCCGGTGAAGAGGACGGTGCCGAAGTCGGCGAAGGCGACGAGCTCGCCGTTGGACTCGAAGTCCTCGACGATCCACTCGGCGTTCTCGCCGCACAGGGCGGAGCTGGACGTGATGGACTTGCTGACGCTCTTGCCGGTCGTGAGGTTCTCGAGCCGCGCGACGCCGCTGGTCGACGACGACGAGGTGACGGACATGGCGATGACGTCGCCCGCGCTGATGCTGAACGAGCTGAAGTCGTAGGCGTAGTCGGGGTACCATTCGTACCTGGATCTTTCGTCAGTACGAAGCTCTCTTCCTTTGTAACCCCGCCGACTCGAAGGGAATTTCCAAAGACTTACCAAGCGTCATACGAGTACGACGTGCTGCTCCCCGACTTGGTCGCCGTAAAGTCGACGCCCGTCTGCAGGATCGCGGTGCCGCACGTGTCGCCGTCGATGCCGACCCAGGCCGACGCCGAGTAGGTGCCCGCGGCCGTGGCCGTCGGCACCGGCACGGTGATGGTCGCCGCCACGGCCGTGAAGGTGCCCGACGGCGGCTCCTCGTACACGGCGCCCGACCAGTTGGACGAGTACTCGACGTGCGCCGTCTCGTTGCCGTTGGAGACGGGGCCCTCGACGCTGGCCGCGCTGCTGCCGACGCGCGAGAGCGGGTGCGATTGGCGCTGCGTGCGCGTGGCGACGCGGGCGGCCAGGCCGTGGCCCATGGCCGCGCCGCTCGGGGCGGCGAGGGCGGCGTTGCCGAGGAGGGCGGTGGCGGTGAGGAGGAGGGTGGTGAACTGCATGGTTGCTGCTGGGGGGGTGGTTGGGCCGGGGTTATGAGAGGCAAGAAGCTGGAGAAGGCAGTGCACCGGGGAGCTGGAGGCTGGGGGCTTGCTGGTGGTGGTGAAGAGCATTTCCTTCCATGGCGGTCTTCAGGGTCTTTTATACACCGGTGGTGTTGGCTCTTGTCTGTCCACCTTTGGTGATGAGTACCGGGTACTGCAGCCGGGATGGCATCTGGATGCTCGTGGGAGGAGAAAGGCCAATATCGCGCGATAAGGTGCGATGTCTTGCGGTGATGTCCCGTTCGAGCAGGTCAGATGGGCCATGGAGGCATATGGACAGGTACGGACGCATGACCGGCCAGGTTGCGAGAGGTACTAAGAAGCGGTGGGCATGGCTTGATTGTGTCTGGAAGCGCATCGAAGTCTGCACGAGTATCGCGTGTGGGGTGCTTTCGTTAAGGTCCGCCGTTGCCGAGCATGCCTTGGAGGCTTATCAGTATCCAAGCCTCGACAAGAACCGACGCCGAGACCGCGAGAGGAGAGCTTCGCTTTCGGCGTCGGTCCTTGGCGTTCTTGAAGGGCCCGTTGGCCGGGGAAGGGCCTCTAGAGTTGCTGGATTCGGCATGGCGGGCAAGGTGGTCATTTCTCCGAGTGCGGGCATGCTGGTAAGGTGGCATGTGGGGACGCGTATGCCTGCATGTCGATGTTTGGTCGGCTGATCCGACGCGATAAGTAGCCGTGGTTGGCGGTTGGGTTGGTGCGTACCTACGTGCGCTGCTCAAAACAAGCTTATAGCATCTATAGCTGAATCCTACAGCACTTGGTATACGAGATCTAAGCCTTAAGCAGCGCCAACGGCATCTGTCCGTGCGAGTGCCGGTTCGCAAGACAGAGGCATGAGACAAAACTGTTGAGAGCAGCCCTCGCTTTCTCCATCCATAGCGTGACCGACTCCCGTCTGTCTCCAGTCTCGTCCCGCCAAACCGTCTGTATCGTATCGCATCATCCGTGTTAATATCGAGAGCGACCAGTCGCCAGCGCTTCCTTGGATTCTTGGTGGGGTTTGGCCGCTTGTGTCCCCTCGGTTTATCG
This sequence comes from Diplodia sapinea, assembly GCA_023087385.1. Taxonomy (NCBI): domain Eukaryota; kingdom Fungi; phylum Ascomycota; class Dothideomycetes; order Botryosphaeriales; family Botryosphaeriaceae; genus Diplodia; species Diplodia sapinea. The sequence goes on along the minus strand of JAJMYO010000054.1, from coordinate 115,333 downwards.
GCGGAGTTGTAGCCGGATATGGAAGGTGGTAAATGCGCGCATGATAGGCGGATCCTTGTCTCGCATCTGGTTATGGAAATGTTTCGCTTGGAGTTTTTAGAATTAATACCTTCTGGTTGGCTGTAGGTTTGCAGAATGTTTCGGCGCATGATACGAGCATGAACGAAGCGGGGGAAGGATACCTGCGTTCTCCTCGCCACACCAAGTCGCTCGCTTCTCTGCTTGAAAAGCATTTTCACAGTCCGCTACCTGATAGCAAACGAAAATTATGGTTGAATGAGGACGTCTGTCTTCAATAGACGGATTTTGTCCGTCGGTGACTGGAACTGTAGAGTCAGCTGTAGAAATGGTAGATGTGCAAGGCGGTACAGTCTTGGCATGGATGTGAGGCTGAGCCTGGAGAATACTTTTAAGTCACTTCTCCTGCAAATGAATATTAGCAACTTGTTCAATCGAATGTCTACTGCAAAGCAATATTGATTATTTCCGTCACTTTCGAAAAACCGAGAGAGCCTTTGAATATACTAAAAGAGAAGGTTTGTCTGTAGTCACATAAGATGAGCTGGAAACACATGTAAAAGAAAATTGCATAGAATCAGCAACGATCGGTACGTTGGTAGAAACTTAGGACGAAATTGATTACTACTCTGAGAGGAAGATCGTTAAGATATAAAGAAACGAACACAGTGATACGAAATAAACAAGCGAAGAACTACAACAGTCCAAAAATCAAACCTTGCTAGAACTACTAGCACAGACAAAAAAGTAGAAGAGGAAGAGGGAAACAGAAAAGAAATCCATGGACAAGAAAACCCAAACCAGTGTTATGTAGCTATTCGGCCCACATCCAATTCCCTCTGTCTCCAACAAATCGCTTACATCCATCTAATTGTCACTGTTCTTAGTTTTCCCACCGTCTTTCCTCCTTGCTCATCTCTTCCGTTTCTTCTTTTCCGGCTCAGCTCCCTCATCTCGCGACATACTTCGTGTCTGCCTTGATGTCGCCGATTATGCTGAATTTTTTCTTCGAGTAGTTGCCTTTGGCTTAGCAGGTGCTTTTCCCTTAGCTTGTGTCTTTCCTTTAGCAGGTCGCTTGTTCGCCGGCGCCGTTGCTTTCCCTCCTTGATCCATCTGATCAGCCTTTCTTTTGTTCCTCGTTTGGCGTTTACCATAGCCTTCCGGCTCCTCCTCCACGGGCGACAGTGGTGGTGCCTTGGCCGCGCCTCGCGAATTGCCTTTGCCCGTCGCCGTCGCCTTCGACGACGACGCTGCGACCGGTTTTTGCCCTTGTCCAGCTGACGCCGCCGTTGCCTCCTTCTTCTCCTCCGCTATTGTCTTTACCCTCCTTGAGCGGCGAACACCAGCGGCGTCCACTGTCGAACCGCCGGAGCCGACGCCAGTATAAGTCTTCCCTGCCATACTCCGACTCCCGTCAGTCCTACGCTTTCCATTGTCTTCAGTCGTCGCCTCCACTTCCTCGTCCTCCTCGTCCTCCACCTCCACCTCCACCTCCTCCATTTCCTCCTCCCCCACTTCCTCTTCCTCCAATCCCTCCTTCTCTGCGTCTTCCATTGCCGCATTCGCCTCAGGGGTCTCCATCACCATCGTCCTTGCTTTCTTCCCATATTTCTTCGATGGCTTCGGCACAATACAGGCTTCTTCCGCTTTTTGATGAGCCGATATTGGCGCCGACGGCCGCTGTTGCTGTTGCCGTGGTGACTGCGGCGGCGGCGGCGGCTTCTTCCCCCTTTCCGATACCTCACCGCGTTCGCCGCCATCGCCGCCATCGCCATTACCATCATCATCATCATCGTCGTCGTCGTCGTCGTCGTCGTCGTCGTCTTCCGACCGCTCCGGCGATGGCGACGCCCTCTTCCTTTTCGCGTTCTTAGTGCGTTGGTCGTTGCCGGGCTTGGGCCTAGTAATGAAATCGTCGATGCCAGAGCTCCTCCTGTTGCCTGCTATGAAATATTCGATGGCAGAGCTCCTCGCGTTGCTGGATCTCCTCGCTGCTGGTGATGGTGCTGGCGCTGCCGGTGCGGCGGTCGAGGCGGTCGAGGCGGCTGGCTGGGCGTGCGGCAACGTACTGGATTGTTGCAGATGTTGTTGCGGTAGCCCCTGATTTCTTTGATTCTGCAGCAGCTTCTGCTTTTGCTGCTGTATCTTTTGCTCTCGACTTAGCGGCTGCTGTTGTGGTCGTTGATCCTGTTGCAGGTCGTCTTGCAGCAGCGGGATATTCACGCCTTGAATGTCTTGCAGGAACGGATGCCTGATGGCGCTTTGTTGTAGAGGAGGCGAGCGGTCGAAGACTTCTCTGGCTTCCCGTGCGGCCCGATCAGGATCGAATTGAGAAACAACATCGTAAGCGGCGGCGGGCTCCTGGGCTTGGTTTCGCGCAGAATGCTGGGCCGGGCTGGACGGGACCGGTAGAATATCGTCGTCCTCTTCGGCACACGCGGTGAAGTCACTGAATTTGTTTTTGGGCGGTGACTTTTGTGATTGACTCTGATGCTGATGTGAGGTGGGATGGCTGAACGTGTTGTTGTTTAAAGCAAGGAGCCTGCTTTCTTGGGATTGCTGTGGCGTATACGTATGCGGTTGTACACTCGCCCCTCGCGGGCTTCTACGCGGTACGTGAGGGCCTGGCTGCTGTGAGGGGATAGTCTGAGTCGGCGATTGCCGCCTGTATTCTTGGGGTGGTTGTGGGCGATCAGGTGCGTGCGATGGCGCTCGTCTGGCAAGATTGGTTGCGAAGAACCGACCGTCGTTATGGTAGTTAGATCTCCAATAGTTATCCGCGAATCTTCTCACAGCTTCTACAAGATCTGTGCGGCGGCGGACAGCATTCTCGCCGAGCCCTCCATAACTTCGGATCGACTGGATGCTATTATGGTCGAATTCGGGAACGATGTTCGACATCCCGCGCTGCAGACGCAGAACAACCAAAAGAAGGACGGCAGAATGGAACCGGCGGACCTCGTCTTGCGTGTTGTCTGTAAGATAGACGCGGCGCTCGTCTCGCCAGCCTTGGTTTACCAATTTCAAATCCGCATGAGCTTTTTGGCCAAGCTTGACAGCCGACTGTATATATTCCTCGAATGTGGTTGATTCGGATCCATCCAACTGGGGACTTGACCCATCTCCCCGGCTGGGGCCGGCCTGAGCATGTCCGCTTCCCTGGGCTTGTGATGAGCCTGTTCCAGTTCGTGATGCCTCTCCTCCGGGTTGTGCTCCTCCCGCCCTCAGAAGCGACCAGTTTTCTAATTGATCGGTCACCGTACGGGGACATTGTAGTATATGAAGCCCTCCTCTTTGTAGCGTCAGCAAAGCATCCAGTATCTCCTCGGGAAGGTTTTGGTTGTTGTACCAAAGTACAATTTGCAGCTCTTCCGGTGGCGGTTGTTCTTGCCGTTCCTCAGCCGCCGTGTCCACAGACTCCAACAATTCATCGTCAGCGCCACCCGTCAGGTCATTGTGCCTGTCTCGTCGGGAAAAGAACCGTTGGGTATGACCTTGACCTGTAGGAGCGGAGCCATGCATTGCGAGATCTGGAGCAAGACCGCCTGGCGGATACGATGATCCAAAATTGGTATTTTGGTGAGGAGGTTGAGCCGGTGGGCGGGGGGCGGGACTTGCTGGTGCCTTTCCCCTTCCCCTCCTCCCACTTCCCTTTCCCCTTGTGTTGTTTTGTTTTTTTGTCTTGCTTTGGGCATGAGCCTTTTTCTTTGACGAAGGTGCCGGGCCCGCCGCGCCTTCAGCCTCGGAGGGCAATGCAGAGTTTTGTTCGGATTTGGCGCGGCTTTGCGTTTCCTTTCTTTTCTGCAAGTTCCTGTCGATGTGCCAGATTCCTAGGTATTTGGCTTCTTTTTGAACCCATTCGTTCCAGCCAGCTGTTTTTGTGCCGCTTGCCAAACGATACCTCTCAATCTGGTCGCGCTTCGCAACCGCTTTTCGCGCTCGTGTAGCATTTTCGTCAAAGACCCTGGGTAGCAGATGTGGTCCTCCGGTGTACTCTATATTTCCGTTTTTGCTTTTACCCGGATTGGGCTGAGACATACCAGTGATCTTGCCGTTGGAGTCCTCCACCAGTTGCCAAACCGTGTTCCTAAAGATTCTATCCCTCACCCATTGTCGCCTACGATTCGCATTTTCAGATTCATTGTAGATGTGCAGTGGGTTGAGGCGGTGCATGACCAAGGCATCATGTTGCGACGACTGGATGTAATCCCCGTCGAGCGGTGCTTCTCCCCTCCCCCTCGCGTTAAGATTGAATCCGCCTTTTCGGGTTTTCCAGTCTGATATCCTTTTGGCCAGCCGACCACTCTTTGCGTTCTTGATCATCCGCTTCTGTATCTCCTCCGTGGTGACGCGGGGGTCGTAGGCTATCCACGCAGCGGCGCGCCAACTTTCGACCTCCCCGGACACCCGTAGCGGTAAGATGGGAAGGTCCGCGAGTTCCTGGTTTTCGGGCCCCTTAACGACATTCCCGTTATCGTCTTTAAGCTTCTCCGGCTGCTTTCTGGGCTCCTTTTTGGCCTTCTTGCCGTCCTTCTTGCCGTCCTTCTTGTCTCCGCCGACAGGTATAAGTTCGAGGTAACCGAGCAGAGAGGGGAGATTGCCCTCGGCGAGGTAGTCCTGGCCTTCCACGTAGCTGGTGTAGTCGCCCTTAACATTCGCGTCTCGAGCGGGCGGTTCCAAATAGCCACCGTTGACCCTGCCCTGGGAAGGATCAACCGGCAGTTGATCTCTTGGGGTCGGGATGTCGAGTGCGAGCCTGTAGTGCGGAAGATCGACTCCGTAACATCGGTTGAAAACGGCTTCTGACATTGCGTCGTCTTTGGCTTCCTGCGGCACATTGTTGGGATCGAGCCATCCCACATTCGCGAGCCAGTAGTTGACGCGGTCCGATTCGTTCTTGAACTCGGCCTTTTTCCGCTCTGCATCCACTGCTTGACGTCCCTCGACATCATCCTCTTCGTTGTCACCGTTTTCCTCCTCATCCCCGCCTTCGGCGTAGTCATCATTTGATGCGCCGTCATTTCCCTCCCGCTCCTCAACTGGAATGCTGTTTAGACCTTGTGGTGCATTCATCGCACCGGGTAATTGCAGTGGGACGGATCGTCGTGATTGCGGAGTTGGCACTGACTGTTGTCCATCACCACTACCCTGATTCCGAGGCTGCGACTGCTGACGAGGACTTCTGGAAAATTCAAGTAACCTACTGATGTCTTCCTCTTTCGCTGGTGTAAATCTGACTGGTTCTTCTGGCGATGGTGGAAAATCGAAAGCGTTGAATTCTTCTTGCTCTTGCAGCGGTTGTGATGGTGGATTATCCGCGAAATAATTCGAGGAACTTTCCTTGATATCTTCCTCAGTGAAACCGCCTTCAGAGGTACCATAGTCACCGTCGCTAAAGCCACTTTGAGACCCGTCAGTCATTGCGTTTCAATCAAACCGTAGTTGATCCGGAATGGAATAATTGCAATGGCGCCAAGAAGCAATGAGACAAGACCTAACACGCTCGACACTATATACCACTCGCACACATCTCTCTTTCTTGAACTCTCATCTTTGTTCTTTTCGATGTGGCCGAAGATGAACACAACTCGGGTGAAAGATACCTACCGAGTAGTCTGGGCAAAGCCATTGAGCTTTCACGCAACTTCAAAGAAAGCCGATCGCCGGATACGTCCGACGGATAATTCATCCGCATTGAGCATAGTCTAACCTCCTTCAATGCCCTGCTGGGACAATGACGCTAGGAACTACCTCTGTGTGGGGGAGTGTGTGGAATTGAAAGCCGATGGGGGTACGCCAAGAAATCCAAGCCCGTTCTCCGGCCAGACCATCTCTCCAACACTTGCCCCGTAAACAACGAATTCCCCAAGAATATGAAGATGTGCAGTACCACCTGAGAAAAGAAGAGTGCCCGGCCAATAGCTAGGACTTTGAGCGCTCGTCCTCCCAGAATCGGCGACGTCGTTCGTGAATCAAGTGCCACAGTATGTCCTTTAGCGAGCGAGGCGCATCTGCATGCTCCTTCACAAGCTCTTGAGTGTCGGTCTGGCTGTACCGGTCTCTGTAGAACGCCAACAGCTTGGGGGCTGGGCTGGTCGTAGATGGTGAGGCATGCTGCGCCAAGGGAGTAGAAACGCTACTCGGCTGCTGGCTCGCGGCCGGCGCGGCTGCTCCTTGAGGCACTGCGGCTGGGTTCCCCTTCATAGAGTTAGCGTCGCTCTGGGAATCTGTGCTTGTAGGAGCTCGACTGGTGTAGAGTTGATGCTGGGGCTGCGCAGTGTTGGGGAGGTGGATGTTGCTGAAACTCCGCTGGAAGTAAGCGCTGGTCGGGATCTGAGGACTCGATTGGAGGACATCTTGAGAGGCGGACTGAGCACTTCCAACGTTTCCAGCCACACCAGGCTGTTGGATCAAACCTCCAATTCTTGCATGACCTGGGTTCGGACTCTTCGCAGGATGAGCGTAAGGGTTGTGAAATCCGACGGGACTGGCAGTCTGCTGATACGGACTGTGATCGCCACTAGCGGTCGACGGGCTCATGGCAGCGGACACAACATTCCACCGCTTCAGCACCCACTCCACATCGCCAACCCCCATGGCAAACACATCCGCCTCCGACGGCCGCTCTCTCTGAACATCTGCCCCCAACAACCACTCCTCTCTCACCTCCATCGCCAAACGCGCCCGCTGGGGGTACATAGCGCCCGTCGTCCTCCTCCCCGCCCGCCTCTTCTCCGGCTGCCTCTTCTCTTCCTGCCTCCTCTCGTACTCCCACAGCGCCCACATCGTCCTCACCCCATGTACGCCGCCCTCAATCTTCTCCGCGGCCGGCCACATGGCGCCGTACTCATTGCCACCGGGCTGCATCACGAACAAGCGCCGCCGCCCGTCGACATCCTCCGCCGCGGGCCCCCAGCCCTTCCACATCTCCCACACGCAATTCCTGCGCACCCTCTCCAGCCCCAGCTCCCCGACCAGCCTGACATCCCTCTCGCCGACCCCGCAGTGACTCTCGCCCGCGCGCCGGTGAAACATCATCCCCGCATTCGTCTCGCACCACTCCACGACCCTGGCCCCGACCTCCCTCTCCACCGCCGCCAGCGCCTCGGGCGTCTCGATCGCCCTCATCCGCGCGGAGACGTCGTGCAGCGTCGCCCGCGCGTCGTAGCACAGCCACATGGCCACCCGCCACGCCTCGACCGCCGTCGAGATCGCGTCCGGCAGGATCGGCAGGTCGTACAGCGGCTGGCCCAGCCCGCCGGTCCGGACGGTGTTGTTGTTGTTGTTGTTGTTGTTGTTGTTGTTGTTGTCGTTGTTGTTGTTGTTGTTGTTGTTGTCGCGCAGCAGCGGCAGCACCTGCAGGCTGACGTCGTAGGCGGGGATGTAGAGCGGTTGCTCGAGCGCGCCCAGGCCGATGGGCAGGTTGCACTCGCTGGCGTACGTTTGCGAGGGCACGTGAGAGGTGGTGTCGAGCGGGTGCGGGCCGCGCGCGGGTGGGGTGGCGTAGCTGGTTGGGGGCTCGTTGTCCGGGTTGTCGTTGACGTGCGGACGCGCGATGTCTTCGTACAGGCGCTCGTGTGGTTGCATCTGGGCGCGGCGGAGCGCGTGCGCGGTCGTGATGGGGTCCGTGAGATAGTGGCTGAAGTTGACCATCGGGATGGCGTTGTCGCTGCCGTCGCTGTCGCTGTCGCTGCCGCTGCCGCTGCCGCTGTCGCTGCTGATGGAGGCGGGCGAGGCTGTATTGCCGCGGGATGTCGATGTCGTGGCTGGAGTGTCGCTGCGGATGGAGGGCGGTGCTGTGGTACTGCGGAGCGCCGTAATCGCTGGCGTGGTCATGCGTAACTGACCAGAGACGGCGGATGGCCGCACCTGCTGTTGTTGCTGCTGCTGCTGTTCGACGGCGGCAGGCGCGGCGGGCTCGGGGGAGCTGGAAGTCGTGATACACAGGCCAGCGTCGGCTGTGTGCGGAGCTTCTGACATCTTGGTCGGTAGCGTGGTTGGTTCAGCAAAAACGGGAGATGATACCGTTTGGTTTTGATTAAGTTCCTCAAGATAGTCCTTGACGAAGGACGAGGCGCGAGCTTCGGCGACAGTGAACGTCCCAGCTGGCTGATTTGGCATCGTGCGTGTGCGCGTGCCGGTTCTTCGGTGGTGAAAAGTGTTGTTGCGGGCTTGGCGTGGGAGAGGATGCGGAGGTCAGTGTTGTGGCAGCTGGCGCGTCGCGGGCTTTTGGCGTCGGACAGCGCGAAACTTTTGCAGGCGTCGATTGCTGCGCTCACGGCTATTTGCCGGCGACCGTAGTAGAATTGCGACGTGGGCAGTCGAATCCAATGTACGGACGTGAACGTCAGTTTAATATGTAAACAATTGCGTCCAGATATTGGATTCAACTACCCCTATAGTGTTAAGCGGAAGCTAAAGAGCGGTCCCAGTAGGGCCAGCGCACCTTGCGCTGACAGCTACAGATAAATGCTCAGAGCAGTTGCTTGCTTCCACACTCTCAAGTGGCGAAATCTCTCGCCCTTCACTTACTATCTTGAAAGGAGTAACACCTCAGGCGGCGCGAACCACCGAAATATCCACTACTATCTCTACTTAAACGTACCACAGCAAGTTGCAAAATAGATACTTGGTGGGATCACAAGTCTAGACGTGTTTGTACGTACAGATTCAAAATTTACATTTAGGTCCGAACATTTACTCGAACTGACCATGTAGAAAGGTTTTCAAGAGTCTACGTGTGGACAGATGAAATGCAGTGTTTTCTCCGTTAACTCTCTTCCTAGAGCAAATTTGCACAATTGTGGATGGTTACCGGAAAAGGAAAGTTTCCGCCTGAGTGCTCGGGCAGCAATGAAGTCGGCGACGGAGAAAGGTTGCGTTCCGCCTGGCACCACCTCACAACTCACGTCAACCACAATACCACCCAGTCAGTGACTCAGAAATCAGCAAACAATCAATTTCATCCGGGTCGAGCCCATCATGGCCAGAACCATCATCCATTGTCCACACTCAAAGCGCCTCACGATGCGCCACCCCAGTTCCAGTCCTTTGTATTCCCGACGTTCGCATCGACGCTAATAATGCCTTTGAGCTTCCGACCAGCAAGCCGCGCATTGTCCCCTTATCTGACGACGCCGCCGGCGCCGCCCTTGCCGCTTCCGGCTTGCTTCTTGCGCTGCACCTTCGATGGCGGCAACCTGAGGTTGCCCTGGGCGTCCAGCAGCGGCTCGACGACGCTCTTGGCCGTGCCGACGGGGCCGCCGGCAGGCGCACACTCCTGCTCCGACCAGTCGCGGCCGACGCGCTTGTCCAGGCGCCAGCGCGCGCGGGGATCCTGGAGCTGTATTAAGTGTTATCAAGTCCCAGAAAAACAGAGAATTTACGTCTTTTCTGTGGTATCATTCTTCACACTTACATCGTTCGGCACCGGCAGCGTCGCCGGCGGCAGCTTGCCCACGTGGCCGTGGCTGCGGCGCCACCACTCGGCGTAGCGCTCGCGTTCGCAGCTGAGCGCCGCCGAGGGCGTCAGCAGCGAGTAGATGCGCGCGTCGAACGGCTCCTGCTCGTTGGCGATGTGGAAGATTGTCATGTAGCCGATCTCGGGGGCCGCGGGGGCGGCGGCGGTGGTGGTCGTCGTCGTCGTCGTCGTCGTGGCGGACGTACTGGCAGCAGCAGCAGCAGCAGCAGCAGCAGCAGCGTTCGAGCGGCTGCGGGTAGCACGCGACCGCGTGTTCCTGGCGGCGGGCGTGGCGGCGCGAGCCTTCTTCTTCTTCTCAGCGCTGGCCGGGGGTTGAACGGCGGAAGTGTTGTCGGTGCTGCCGTTGTCGCGCTCGACCAAGGCAATACCAGCGGCCGGGCCCTTGCTGAACGTGTCGGCGATCTCGTGCAGCTTGTCCGCCGCATCCTGGATCTTGTTGGCGGACTTCTCGAGCTCTTTCGCGCTGGCACTTACCTCGTTCTCGTTGTCGGGAGCGCCGTTGTCGGGGACCACTGCTGTCGTCTCGCTCGGCTGGTCAGTACGTGCGGGTTCGGCGGCGGCGCTCGTGACGTTCTCCGTTTCCATGCGCTCTTCGTTGATGTTGCTGACATTGTCGTCGCTGTTCTTGTTCTTGTCCTTGTCGTGCTCGCTTCCCTTTCCATCTCCGAGCATGCTGTCGTTGCCGGCATCGCCCGAAGGCTTGTTGAGCACCATGGCCTCACCTGCGTTGTTGTCGGGAGGTCCGCAGTTGGCATAGCGGCCCAAAGCCTCAGTAATAGCGAAAAGATCCTCCTTGGTAGGGATTCCCCCAACGAGACCGCCGGACTCCTCCATGGGAACAAGATCTTCAGCGACAACGCCGGACTCCTGCATGGGACGGTCGTCTTCAGCGACAGCGGCGGACGCCATCATCAGAGCGGGTCCCTCGTCGACAAAGGTAAACTCCTGCGTGAGGCGGCCCTCGTTGACAGCGCCGCCAGACTCTCCCCCCTGCTGCTGCACGCCACGGCCTGCATCTCCAGCGATAACAATCCCCTCCATGGCAGTCGTCGTAGCCGTAGCCGTAGCCGTCTCGCCAACATCATCTTTCTCAGCCGACACCGAGCTTTCCTCACCACCACCACCAACATCGGCGGCGGCGGCGGCGGTCTCACCACCAACAAAGCCAACTCCCTCACTCTCACTCTCACTTACACGCGAAGCAGCGGCAGCGGCAGCGGTAGCGGCAGCGGCAGCTTCTTCACGCTCCCTCTCCTGCCTCTCGACAGTCGCCCGCGTGTCCTCGTCGCCCGTGATGCGGCCCGCCGCCACCGTCTGCGCGCGGATGTTGGCCGCCATGAAGGCCATCATGTCGCGCTCCTCGGCCGTGTACGTGGCCGCGTCGGCGGCGAGGTTGCAGCAGCCGCACGTGCGGGGGTCGTGGTCGTGGTCGTGGTTGGCCGCACTGGCGTTGTTCTGGTAGTGGTGAGCAGCGGGATTGACATTGACGTTGACGTTGGGCTGGATGTTTGCGGCAGGGTTGAGGAGGAGCTGCTGGGCCGCGGTGAGGTTGGCGGATCTGCCGCCGGATGAGGACGAGGCGGACGGGGCGGAGCTGTGGTCGTTGTCGTTCTGGTTGTCGCCGCCGGTCGGCTTGTTGGCCTTGCGCTTGCCTTTGGCGAGACGGGCGCGGGGGGGAGCCATTGCTGCTGTTCTTGTTGTTGGTAGAAGGGTACGCTTGTTTGCTTACTTGTTCTCGCGGTGCAGTGTGGTGTTGAAGGAGAAGGATGAGCGCGGACGGGGTGGTAGGGTTTTGGAGTGAGAGCGAGCGCGCGCAGCACGTGAGAGAGTAAGTACGCGGGAGCGGTCGGCGGGCGGGCGGGTGGGCGGGCGGGCAGCGCGTCCCGTCGCGTCGCAGTGAGGCTCTTTAGGGCTACTACTTTGGAAGAGCGTCGAAGCGGCGGGAATCGTCAAGACCGTGGGCTCCCTCGAGGCTGCTTGGTGAGTGAGTGAGCCCGGTATGGGCAGGGACGGGCGAAACTTTTGCCTGTTCAGCAGCTGCTTCATTTGCAGACGGAGCGGAGAGTAAGCGTTGGGTATATAAATGTTGCTGTCAGTCGGTATCAGTGCCCATGGGCATACAACAATATCACTCTTCTTCGTGGTGTAGTGGTAAGTACTTAGATTTGAACCCGAAAGAACAGGCTAACCGTGATCCGTGATAGCGAATGTGCAAAACTAAAAAGAGAAGCGTAAAAACCCCCTCGGCGACAGTGTCTGGGGTTTTCTATAGTCAAGTCCGCTCGCTCCCTCATAGAATAAGGGCAAAAGCATGCGCCGGTCCGAAAGGATAACTATAGTTTTTGCCATTTTCTTTTTTTGTCTAGTAAATGGGGTGGTTGAAAGATGGGGTGCTGCTGCCCCGGGTGGGATTCGAACTGGATGATGCATGGGCGTGGGAATCGAGGTCCTGGCTCTCTCTTGGGACTGGAGGCGGACGGGATCTTGCAACCTTTTTTGCCTCTTCTGGTGGCTGATCGGAGCAGATGAGATGCTGCTTACTGTGAGTGGTGTCGGCAGAACAGTTTAAACTGTGAACAGCGGCGATGTCAAAGCGGGTGATAGAAGAAATTGCCCACCCGCGTCTGCTGCATCATGATGGTTATATGAGTGGTGTCCGGACGCAAATGTGGGCATTTGGAACTTACATTCATATTAGCATCTTGTATTTAACTACCCATACACCCTAATCTGACATCTGTAAGGCAGGTGGAGGCGGGAACTTCCTTTTGTTGCCCGTTGTGATGTGGACTGAGAAGATCGGGTCGGATATTTGAAAGTCCCCACGGAAGTCGTAGCTGAGGATGGCGGCTAACATGCCCTGATCATCAGCAAACAGTGTAAAGCCAGCGCCAGAGGTAGGTGTCATCGAAGAGCAGCATAAGATGATCGTACACAGAATCTTAAGCTCTCTCATCACCACTTGGTGCTCTCTTAGTATGTCAAATGGTAGTAGGCGAGAGATGAGGTTACTGAGCCCCCATCGATCATCGGGTTTTAACTTTCTTTTAATTTTTTTTGTATCTTTTGTCCAAGTGAGCCATCGAACTACCCCATGCGCACCGCCTAGTTTATCTATCCAGCGTAATCCCCAAACCTTTCGTCATACGGAAGAGCAAGCCCATAAGCCAATTGACCCGCCACTATCTCCCCACCATCTACGTTTTCCGCAAAGCAGAGAGCCCCGCCCCTAAAATCCCATCCCCTCTCCCCTACGCCAATCCGATACCTCCCTAACCACCACCGACCGCGCGCACCAACAACCACACCACACCACACCCCACCACCACCAGATGCTCAACCCCCCCTCCTCCCACCAACCGGCCACCCCACGCCCGGCCTCATCGCGACCCGCCACACCGCCGGCATGCCCGCGTCCAGCCTCAGCCGCGCCCACGGATGTCCGGGCGGAACGACATCGTACGGCGCCTGACTGAGCAGCTTCTCGCCGTCGCCGACATCGACGTCGCCGCCGAACCGGTCCTCGTACCACATCAGATACCTCTCCATCTCCGCGCCCACCGCTTCGGCGGGTGTGAGGCGCGCGTAGGTCGAGGGAGAGACGCCAGGCGGGTAGGCGGCGATGGCGCGGAGCTCGTGGGGCGTGAAGGGTTGGGGTTGCGGGGGCGGTGGTTGTTGGATCGCCTGGACTGCTGTGGCTTGGGGAGCTGGAGCGGCAGGAGGAGCGGCAGGAGGAGCAGGAGGAGCTGGAGGGGGGTGGGTGGGGTTGGCGTTGGGGTTGTAGTTGTAGGCGGCGCCGGGGTCGTACTCGCGGCGGATGCGGTCGGCGATGGCGACGAATTGCGCGAGGAGGTGCGTGGTGGGCGTCTGCTGCGAGGACGGGTGCCAGGCCGCGGGTGCGGAGAAGGCGGTGGCGGCTGGGGCGGCGTCGAGGGCGGGATGCAGATTGCTGTTGTTGTGCTCGTTTTTGGAGCCGTTGCCGTGGTGTGGAGACTGCGCGCTGGGCGTGGTCGTGTTGGCTGCGCCTGGCTGGATCAGCTCCGGTCCGGAGGTGCGCGGGCGCTTCATGGCATCCGCTGTACTGCTGCTGGTGGATGGCGGGCGCGGACGCTTGTTTGGCACGATGCTGCCTTGGCCGTCTGCGTTGGGCGAGATGTCCATCTGCTCGGAAGTGGCCTGGGCTGTGGCATGAGTCTCGAAGGGCGGGGCGCTTGGGCGGACATCCATTTCGTGTGAGCTACGCTCGGCGTCACCGCTGTTGTTGTTGTCGGTACCATCAGTGGTGGGAGCAACACGGCGGCCGAAAGGGTTCGGCGGAATTTGCATATCCTGCTGGTAAAGTGCGTTAGAGAGTGTTGGCAAAGCGGCCAGGTGGTTGGACTTACGGTAATCGGAGGGTGGGCGCGGACCGCGTCCGCGAAATCCGTAGGAGTGTTGCTGGACCGTCTCGGCGTCGCAAAGTACGAAGGCTTCTCACCGCCGTTCGGAGAGGGTTCCGCGTCGATCTCAAAGTATGACTTCAAATTGGCGTTCGTGCCGGGAGGCGGACTGATGTGAGCCGACTGCTCACGAAGCTCGGGGTTCTGCATGTCTCTCTCGAAATTGTGACGGGAGCCACCGGGAATGGCGGGGTAGGTGGAAGTCGGGGTAGCCATCGTGAGGCCGTCCATCTTTACGGATGCAGTGTATGGATTGTTCGGGAAACTGCTGGCCATCTGCTGCTGTGCAGCGAATTCGCTCGGACTGGGGGCATGGCCACCGCCGGGTGGAATCAAAGTGTTGAGCTTGATGTTGTCGAGGAAAGGACTGTGCGGAAAGGAACTCGCGGCCAGCTGGCTGGGTATGAACGAAGCCGGACTCTGGCCGGTGCCTCCGAAGATATGCACCTGTGCAGCAGTGAGAGGCTGTGCCGTTGAAGCCGCGTTTTCACCGTTCTTATTGGTTTCATCTTCAGGGAGCACCTCGTTGCGAAGGGCTGAGCCTGGCATGTCATGTCAGTGGCCAACATGCTCTCGGAGCAACGGTTCAATAGAACTTACCTTGAACGGGCGTCGCGTTGTTGGGCCCGCTACCCTTCGGCTCGGCCTTCTTGGAACGCTTTCGAGGCGTCTTGGTCTTCTTTTCCGATTCGTCTCCGCTCTCATCCTTGTTCTTCTTGGGCGCGGGCGTCTTCTTCTCCTTCGGAACTCGAGGCGCAGGCGATTTTGTAGTGTTCCTCTTGCGCGGCGTCTTGGCCGGCGCCGCAGAGCCGCTCTTCGGGGCGGGGTTGGCCGCGATGTTGGCACTTTGCAAATTATTCTGCGACGGTGTGAAAGGCATAGAGCTCACGAGGCCCATGGTGGTCTGGCGCGAGTGGATAGGAAGCGCGGGGTTTGCCTGAGACCCGAGTCCCGGGATCTGAGTGCCGACATTGTAGCTGCTGTCGGTTGTGGACGCCGCGCGAGACGCCGGAAGTGGGACTTGAGTTGTCGTGTGAGCAGCCGCAGGATGCAGGGCCTGCGAAGCCTGGACGGCCTCACTTGTGTCGTGCTCAGTCACTGACATGGCGTCGCCGGCCGGCTTCGTCAGTGCATTGTTGTACGTGGCGCCGGCACCCACAAGCGCTACCGGGGACGGACTGCTCGGCGGCGGTGATGAATCGGATGACATGGCAGCTGAAAAAGACCGAAGGAAGTTCCGAGGGATGTTTCGCTCAGCGCGCGGGATGGTGTGGTGTGTCGCGGTCGTTGTCTGCGCGGTGGACGCAGGTCCGTCGTTAGCGTGTGCCGCCGCACTTGCCATCACCTCCTCCGCAGCCCTACCCGCCGCGCCCGATTTCTTCTTCGGGGACTTGCTCCGCTTCGCAGCTTTTCAAAGTGACACAAACACGTTAGTAGCAACACAGACTCTCCCTCTTGCAGCTCTCGTGGACAGACTTACCAGCGCCGACACTGCTCTGCCGCTTAGCCCTCTGCGACTTCTTGCTGGATTTCTCCTTCTTATCCGTCAACCTCCTCCTCCGCTGCGCCGTGTCGTACTCGGCGTCCGTCTCGCACTCCTCGGCCGACAGCTTCGCCCGTATGCAGCCGGCGCACGGTTTCTCGCCTGTGCAGCCCTTCTTCACGATCTTGCAGCGCAGGCAGCGGCGGGGGACAAGAACTTGCTCGATATCGGACTCGCTGGGCTCCTCGAATGTGCTGTCGGACTCTGGAGTGGCGGAGGACCTCGAACGACGAGAGGCTTGTAGTGCTGGCTCGGAGGTCTGCCTCTTCTGGTAGTCTGTCGCGGCAGCAGGGATTGGGACAATTTGCTTGTCTGTGATGGTGGTGGTCTGGGGGTCTATTGCCACTGTGGGAGCGGAAGCAGCTTGCTGGTCCGCGGTAGAATGCTTGTCGGCGGATTCGTCAAGCGCCGAAGTGCCGGCGTGGTTAGCTTGTTGTTCTTCGCTTGGATGGGAGTCTGGATGGACACTTGGCTGCACATTTAGCTGTGCGTTTGGGTCGTCGGGCTGGAGGGTCAAACCCGGTATGGAGGGCGGTCCGTTTGCCGAATCCATGCTGGGGTTGACTTGAGCAGGGCGTGAACTTCTTGACTGAAAGGACGCAGCTGTGTTGACGATCATGGGGTTCGGGCCAAAGACAATACTTTGGCGGTTGTCAGCAAAGAAGATGAAGAGGGAAGAGATCCAATGGAAGGGTTGTGGGCTGTATGTCTGGGGAAGCCGCGGCTTGTGATTGGTCGACGGCGCTAGTCATTCGCCACCAAGCCAGAAAGTGCACGGGCCTCTCAAGAGGGCGCCTTAGGTGATCCGGAGACTTTGGTGCTGCAGAGATCTGAAGTTCGTTTGGTGTCGACGTGAGATCATTTGTCCAAACCTCGTTTGCCGGCGCTATGGGACCTTTCTTTGGCGGAATCGATTTTGGCAGCAAGCCCAACCATTGTAGGCAACTATGTTATGTAATGCACCTTAATCTCTCGTAGTTAGGGAGCTGCATCGATGAGGTGTCAAGGTTTTGGAATGAATTTACTATGGTAAGGTCGTTGCAGGGATGTGAGCGAGCTAGCCTCGATAGGCAAGCGCCGCTAAGCTAACCCCCACCCAACCTGAACCTCATTACTTCTCTCGCTCTACCGCAAGATCCTTCCTATCGCTCTCATGTCTCTTTTCCACTCATTTGTTTTCGTTTGCTGAGAGTACTGTAGAAGCCTCACCAAACTGCCAGAATCCCGTCGCTATGCAGAGAAAATCCCAGGTGAAGCAGCACCAAACCGTTCATCCCAACGGCAGGCAATTCGCTCAAAAAAAACACGGCCAAATCAAACTCTAACTATGGCCCATGACCTCACTGCGAAAGCCTTCTCAACTCGTCAACGTACTGGCTCAACAGCGGCGGCGAAGTTGCGGCCTCCTGCCCCTCCTCCGCCGCCAGCTGACCCAGCGTAATCGGTCCATCCGGCCCGAACGTGCGATCATCCTGCGGCGACGAGTATCGCTCCGACTGCTGCTCTTGCTGACTGTTTCCCTTATCGTTGCTGTTGTTGCCCAATGCGCTGCTGTCGGGGTAAGTGGCGGGAGAGTCGGCGGCGGCGAGAGCCGGGTCGAGCGGCGGGCTGCTGTTGTTCTCGACGCAAGCGACGCCACCAGCCGTGGCCTGGCTCGCGGGAGCCTGGGTGCCGGCGGCGCGCGAGACGTCTACCAGGCCGCTGTTGCCGTCAGCATGCTGCTGCTGTCCTCCCGACGAACCGAACAGGTCATCCAGCCCGTCGTCGCCGCCGGGGGTAGCGGAAGGATCCCGCATCTCGACATCGCCCGCAGGCGCAGCCGAACCATCATCCTGCTCACCGGCGGCCACACCACCACCAGTCCGGCTCCGGCTCCTCCGTCCCTGATCTGCCACCGCACCCTCATCGTCGCCCTCACTCTCCGACGCCAGCTGACCACCCGAATCCGCATACCGACAGTCCCCCCACGCCCGATCGAGCCGGCAGCAGTTCCCGCACGGCCACCGCCTGTCGCAGTTCTTCCGCTTCTTGCCCTTGCACTCGGCGCAGATCTGCGGATGCTTCGCGTCGTGCACGTTGACTACCGCCGCCGCCGCATCTCCGCCAGTGCGGCTGATGAGGTGATTATGTCTTTCCAGCGCAGCCTTGTGCACCCGCTCCGTCTCCGCTGTGCAGCGGTACCTGGCCTCCGTCGCGTCCGGGCCGTAGGGCGCCGGCGGCGCGGTGAAGGTGCCGACGATGTGCTGCTGCTGCTGCTGCTGCTGCTGCTGCTGCTGCTGTCGGTTGGCGGTGGGAGGCGAGGTCGTGAGGACGGTGGTGGTGGGGACGACGTCGTTGTTGGCGTTCGCGGCGGCGGCGGAGGCGGCGGGCGAGGAGTTGGCGATGGTGCTTGAAGACGGGATTGTTGTGTCGCCAGCATCGACAGCGCCTGCTCCGCCGCTGACGGTAGCGGTAGCGGTAGTGGGGCCGTGGGCGTGGGCGTGGGCACGTGGCTGCTCGCTGTTGGCATCGCTGTTATTGTCGTCGGCATCTTCTTGATTGGTGGCTAGTGAGCGTGAGCGCGCGGCGCGCCGGGGCCGGGTGGCGGCGGCGGTCTTGGTGTTCCTGCTCTTGTTCTTGTTCTTGACCTTGTTCTTGGCATTGGCGGCGGCGGCGCCGGGCGCGTTGGTCGTCGTCGAAGGTTCGTGCGCGGGCGCGAGCGGGACGCGTTGAGGCGGCTGCAGCGGTGCGGTCGGCGTAGGATGGCTGTAGAACGGAGACTGGGCGGCGCCGGTGGCTGGGCTGGTGGGATCGGGCGGGGTCGGATACGTCGGCTGGATGGGAGACGAGGTCGTTGCCTGCGCGTGCTGAGCGGCGGCCGGACTGCCTGCATGACTTGGATGGGTGGCAGCGGCAACGGGGGCGGTGCTGTGTTGGAGTCCGTGTGGCAGCGGGTCTGGAGTGCCTTTTTGGCCGCTGCCGCCGCCGGCTTGCATCTGGACGAAGCTGAAGGGATGTTGATAGTAGCTGGGCGGCATCCAGCCGGTATTGAATTGCGGCGGAGGATATCCAGGGTACGGGACATTCTGCTGGAATTGTGGATGCTGCCCAGGCTGGAATTGTGGCAGAGCGCCTGGATGGAACTGAGAATGGCTAGCTTCGAAAGCCGGCGGCGGAGTGTTCTGGAACTGCTCCTGCGCGGGCTGCGAGTGCGACCGGGCGCCATGCTGCTGTTGCTGGGGCGGCTGGGGCGCAAAGTTGTGAGGATAACCTCCGAAGCCCATCGGCGGGCCAAAGTACGGCGGGAAGGGCTGGTTGACATACGGAGCGTACGGGTGAGGCGGAGCACCGGCGCCTTGTTGCGGCTCGGGGAGAGGCTGGGACGGGGGCTGAGGCGGAACCCCGAACGCATACGGGTTGTACGGCTGATTCACTATCGGCCACTGGGGTTGAGGAATATCTTGCTGCTGCTGCTCAACTTTAGCACCCAGCGGCTCCTGTGACTGGCTTCCTTCAGGCCCGCTCTGCGTCATCCCATAGTAGGGTGCGCCGGGCTGGGCTTGCTGGTGGTTGTTCGAATCCATCTCGTTGCAAACCTACGGGGGTGGAGAGGTGAAAGAAGAGGCAGAGGAGGAGGAGCAGAAGACGGGTAGAAGTGCTTTTATAGGTGGCCTATGAGTGCCAAGACAACGTTGGTGACGAGTCACCCCGACCAGCCGGCCCTTGATTGTGCTGCCTCTAGGTGGGAAGGTGCGTGTTATGACCAGCTTCTGGAATCTTCACATGTAATTTGGAGAAAATGGTCACCTGGAGTTTGCCATAAGCGCTTCATCGCGCAGAGAGCAACATGGGAGACATCAATGTACACATGGTAGTTTACTCATGATAGAATTGTGAGATAAATCTATAAACACGCTTACCATATTGAGTAAGCTACCTGGGTCTGTATGAAAAGAAGTGCGCGCATCCGATATCGCACGGGATTATAAAACTGTTTGTGAGAACCCAGACCTTCAAAGACAAAGAAACAAGAAGCAATCTATTAACTTTGAAGAAGCAAAGAAGGGGAAATGGGAGGAGACAGGAAGGGGATGAACAATCTGGTGGTCTCGAAAAAGCAAAGAGGAAGAATGAGGAGGGAACAAGAAAAGGCAAATGGAAGAAGTAAAAGGACAAAGCCAGTGTCAATCTCAATAAGGCAATGAACTCCATCAGTCTCCTTCCCATATGTTCCACCGGTTTCGCCTCAGACTATTCGTCAGTCATCGGTTGTGGTGCAAGTCTCTCTTGATCTCATGCTGGGCTCACGGGTCGTTCTCCATTTGAGAAGACATCGATTCCGCCTTGACTTCGGCCATGGCATCTCCCATCTGGAAGAGACTCACTGTGGTGGGGTGGGTGTTCTCGCTGTCCATCTCGGACGAGGATGTCGCGTTCTCGGATGGCGTGTCGGGGCCGTAGAAGCCGCCGCCGACGCGCTCCTCGGGCGCCGTCTCGCCCTCCTGGCGATTCTGGATCGAGGTGTCGTCGTCGGTTTTGCTGTCGTGTGCGTCGTCGAATCCGATCTCCAGGTCCTCGACGCGCGCACCGGACGCCTCGATCGCGACGATCAGGCCGCGGCGGCGCTCGGCTTCTTGCTCCCGCTCGTGGGCGTGCTCGATGGCGCATCCGCATCCGCCCTTCTTCTCGACGGCGGCGGCCAGGGACGCTTTGGTGTCGTCGAGCTCGGCGACGGCGGCGTCGAGCGCGTCCAGGTAGGAAGAAGCCATGTCGAGCGCCTCGTGCTTCGCGGCGCGGGCTTGCTGCGCCTCGCGCTGCTCCCGGGCGACCATGTTAGCAAGCCGCTGGCCGGCGTCGATGAGCTCGGCGCGCTCGTCCGCGGCGCGGTCGCGCTCCTCCCGCACGGCCTGCTCGCAGGCGGTGCGGACGTGGCGGTCCGTGTCGAGGACGGCTTGCTCGCAGCGCATGCGGTGGAACTCCCTCTCGGCGCGGACTTGGTCCAGGCTCTGGCTCTGGAGCGCGCCGAGCTGCTGGTGAAGGTGGGCGTTCTCGGCCAGCTGGTTGTTCAGGAGCTGCTGCAGGGTGTTCACCTCGCTCTGCTTCGCTGACATCATGGCGTAGGCCCAGAACATGACTTCGGTGTAGTCCTTGTTCTGGCGCTTCTCCTCGTCAAGTTGGTCTTTGACGGCGCGGAGGGTGCCGAGCTCCTGGTTGAGGTGGGCGTTCTGAGCCATCTGGAAGTCCAAGACCTGCTTCAGGGCGTCGACCTCGCTCTCCTTCTCTGAGATCGTGGAATGGGCCGTGGACAAGGCCTCTTTGTGGCACTTGATTCGCTCCTTCTCTCCAGCCAACTTGTCTTCGGCGGCGTAGTGAGTGCGAGAGAGCTTGTAGTACTTGTAAGTCAGCGCGTCGGCCCTGCCATGTGCATCGCTGGCCTCCTCCTTGAGCTGACCAATTTCGGTTTTGAGTTCGTCAACCTCATCCTTGTGCTCCTCTCGGAGCTCCTCCATCTTCTGCTCGTGGACGGCGTTGGTCATGCCGTAGTCCTCGCCGTCCTTCTCGATGTAGCCGCAGATCTCGCCCCAGACTGGACCGGAAACGGTGGGTGCATGTTCCTCTGGCTCGCACATGGCGGCATAGCTATCGCTGGCGGCCAAGTTGATCCCCAGCTGCGAGATCATCTGGTAGGTGACACGGAAGAGTATCGTGCTTGCGGTATGAGCTAGGTCGAAAGTAATCATTCCGACAGCGACAAGTAGGACGAGTAGCATGAAGCCGATGTGACAGCCCATAAGGGTGAAACCCGAGCCGGGGTGACCGTTCTTGACAGGGTTGACCGCCGTGGTGGTTTCAGGGTGGGTGGGAGCGATTGACTCGCTCGTGGTGTTGGTGTTGCGAGAGGCGGTCTTGGTCGCTGTCAGCCACGACTGGCCGCGATCTTGATGGGAAGAATTGCTTACCATATCGGGGTTGTATCCCTGAGGGACTTCGCTGTAACCGTTCGCCATTGTCGGGTTGTCAGTTTGGAGGGTGGTGGTTCCGTCTGGAGTGGACATGTTTTGTTCGCCTGAACGGAATGGGTTGCAAATGATGCAGGGGAAAGACTTCGTAGGGTTGACCGGCCAAGCCGCTCGGTTGCAGGTCAGAATGAGTGGGGTGGAAAGGAAGAGGGAGGGAGGGAGGGTTGTAGAAGAGATAGAGGAATTAAGTAGATGGAGGGGGACAGTGACTGTTCACACATGACGAACCCACTCCAAGCCAGACGAGCAGTCCAAAGTCCATTGACAACTTTTGACTGACCGGTGTTAAGATGGTTGACTGACGTTGTGCATCGTAGTCAGAACTACAATGGTGCAGTTCTCAGGGACACAACTTACTTTTGACTGTGGAAGGACTAACGCAGCACGTACAGTCTTCAGCCAGCATTTCGTCAGATTTTCTTGTTTTCTAACAATGTCTACTTTGACCATGCCAATCCAGCGGGTGCTAAGATGTTAGACCCCTAAGGGAATCATCTTTGTGCACCCTGAATGTGCTCGTAACTATCCAATCCTGTCTACAATCCGATCAACGCCAGAACCCGAGCAAAATCTCAAAATGCAGGACCAGCAGTCCAAGTCGTACACAGTGAGCCATGAGAAACCAGTACCAAGCTGAATAGATGACAAGAGTGAAGAATGAAAAACTCCACGTTCTCCAGAGCACAAGAGCGAGGACAGACGTTGAATTCACAGCCGTGCCTCCATGCCCTCATAACAGCTTCTCCGCCACATCATTACCCAACCGTCAAGCACACGTCCCAATTACTCCACAAATCCAGGGGCCGGCGGCATCTGCGAGCCCGAGGGCTGAGCAGCAACAGTCGATCCGTACTGCTCCAACTGCGCGATCACAGCTTCAGTGCTGCTGCGAGCCTCTCCGACAATGTCGTGAAGTGTTTTGTACATGCGGTCAATGACGTTCTCCTTGACGCGGGTCGCAGCGTCGCTACTACTACCACCATCACCACCACCACTGCCGGCAGCGGCGCCAGCCAGCTCGAGCGCACGCCTCTCGGCCACCCTCTGCCACTTCATGCCCCACTTGACCGCAGCGTCCCTCGACTCGCGCTCCTTATAGCACAGCTCCTCCAGCGCCTCGGCGCGGTCGAATTGCTCCTGGCCGAGCTGGTGCACCTTCGCCGCAAGCTTCTCGGACTCGGTCGCCTGCGCCTCCAGGTCCATCGCGTAGTCTCTGATCGACTCGAACTTAGCCACGCGCTTCTCCTCGCACGCCCTCGCCTCGGTGTCCTTCTTCTTCAGCGCCGCGTTCTCCTCGCGCAAGATCGCCAGCTCGTCCGTAATCGCCTTCTCGCTCTTCAGGCTCTCCAGCTCCGTGCTCAGGCCGGCCACCTTCGCATCGCGCCTCGCGACGGCGCCCCACAGCCCGCGCTCCTTCTCCTCCGCCTCGGCGAGCAGCCGCTCCGCCTGCTTGAGCAGCGCGTTCTTCTCGCGCACCGCGGCCTCGACGGCCGCCGCGGCGCCGGCCTCGACTTCGGCGCGAGCATCCTTCGCCGCCTTCAGCTCCGCGAGGAGCTCCCGGATCTTGCCCATACCGAGCTCCTGCGCGCGCTCCGAGAGCGCTAGCTGCGACTCCAGCGCCGCGATGCGGAGGGTTGCGGCGGCGGATGAAGAAGCGTCGGTGGCGTTGTTGTTGTTGTTGTTCTTGTTCTTGTTCGTCTTCTTGTCGGCGACGGCGGAGACGGCGTTGCTGCACTGCGGGGAACTGGCGGCACGGGCGGCGCTGCTGGGCCTCTGTGGAATGGGCGCCTTGAGCGTCTTGTGGAAATCGATGGAGGGAATCTGGTTTCCACCGTTCTTCTGCTGTGCGTGACTTGGAACCTGCGAGTTGAAGAGCGGAGGCGCCATGGACGCCGGGAGGGTGCTGGCATGGCCAGGGGTCGGCATGCCCGTGGGCGTCGTGGAGCGCGCAAAGTCGATGCAGGCGGTGTTGTTCATGGATGAGACGTCGACCTCGGTGGTGGCGCCGGGGCTGTGCTTGGACGTCGTCTCCTCCGCCGCCGGAAGCGGCTTGCTGTTCTTGGTTCGGATCGCGAGTGGAGCATGGATGTTCTTGTTCTGGATGTTCTGTTTGTTCCAATCATCGGCGATGGTGCCGGTTGATGAGCAGTCGTCGTCGTTGTCCGTCGGACGCGGACGCTTGAGGTTGATCGTCTGCTGCTGGCGCTTGGCCAAGGCGAACGGGGTGGTGCCGCCCATGACGACGTCGTCCAGCAGATGGGCTGCGATGGAGACGGGAGGGCCACCCTTGGTGGGGGTGGAAATGGCGTCTTTCATGCCTTTCTCGGCGGGGTTGTTGTTCGGCTGGTTGTTGGGGAGCTTGTCTGACATAGTGTCGTCGTTCACGATGGGCTGGGGGTGGGTGCGAGAGCGTGGGTATGAGGAGGCGGTACTGTCTGAGGGTAAGACGCATGATGCGGTAGGTAAGCGGGCTGCCTACCAGTATTCTGAGCTGTTATCAAAGCTGCACTGGTCCTTTCTTTGCTTTGGAGGCGCGAACGGGTTGGTACAGCCTTGGGTGGGCGTCGGAAACGGGTGGAGAAGAGGTTGCTCGGAGATGGAGAGTTTGGGTTGGTGGTCTGTCTCAGAAGCTCTCGATATGGTTCTTTGGGATTGTGATTGAGGACGTCGCCCTCGTGCGGAACTCGACGTCCGACCGGGATGTGGGTGCATGTAGGGTCGGTGCCTGGCAACCGCGCTGTCAGCAGGGTTTCAATCGATAAACTGGGTGGC
Organism: Diplodia sapinea; assembly: GCA_023087385.1. Lineage (NCBI taxonomy): Eukaryota > Fungi > Ascomycota > Dothideomycetes > Botryosphaeriales > Botryosphaeriaceae > Diplodia > Diplodia sapinea. The sequence goes on along the minus strand of JAJMYO010000054.1, from coordinate 91,081 downwards.
AGGTGATCATGGTGGCGCATTATCCAGCCAATGAGTTTGAAGGCCACGAGGTCCTTGGTGTTGAGGTTGACACCCGGCTGCTGATGCCCCTGACTAACACTTCAACCCCCAACGGTGGGGCAGTCATCTCCAGATTCGTGAACCATACCCCTTTGCTCTGCGAGAAACAGGCATGGATCAAGTCTGCATGATCAAACATGGGGCAAAACGCGAACGTTCTCAGCGCGCCGTAGGCTGATCAGTCTGAGCAAGTCATCTGCCTCCCGTACATTGTCACACGCTCAGATTTTATTCTCATTTGTGATTGATACCAATAAGCCATTACTAACCTAGCCGTAAGCCATCTTGGAGCTACCACAACTAATGAGAATACCGATACAAAAGCGAAGGGACTGGTGCGCCGGGTTTGTGTTCTACGGTGGGCTCGTAGGGCGGTCGTTGAGGATGAAACACAGTAGCATCGCCGCTCTTAGAAGGCGATGAAGATAGCAATATTGGGAAACACAAATATAAATGCAAAAGAAACAGTTTCGAGCGGTGGTTCACGCACTTCCATTCCCCCTGTTGTCTGGCTATCCCAGCTTGATAGTACGTTTCTCCGCCAGCGGAGACCCGGTTCCATCCGGAGCTGGATAGATGCAGACGCCTGGATTAGAAAAGCGCTTTTTCAGAAGAAACGTGCCGATTCGTTCGAAATGGTCTCCGCAGTCCTGTACGACCATTACATATGTATCCCCTCTTTGCTGTTCCAATATCAGGCCGTCCCAAGTGCAACTTCTCAGCCGCGAGACTAGATCAGAGTCCTGGGAAATATCAAGAGTCAAAATAATCTCCGTGGCGCCAATCCGTTCTTGACGACCATCAACAGTGGCGTACGGAACCAGGGCCGTGCTTGGCCATCCCATACGAAATTTGCACTGGATGACAAAAATGTCCAGTATCAGAATCGATACGCTAGACAGGATATCTCCGTCAGTTCCTCCAACATACAGTCTCTGAATGTCATCGGCATCTAGCTGAGTACCATTGTTGGTCTGGAAGTCGAGATGCACTCGAGGGTCCGTTTGACCAGTGAGACGGCCAACAGGAGATGTGCGCAAAGACCCTACCCATCCTGCCCACGACCAGCTGGGAAGAGACTTCATCCTAGCTGCTGGAGTTTCGAAATTCCAGAGTAGGCCGGTTAAGAAAGCCTCAGTTCAATCAAGCTTTGGTGGTGGGTATTCCGGGCCGAACGGTACCGTTTCATACACAAGAATTCCGCATAGCTCTTCCTTGAGTAGCCCTTTCTCGACGACAGCACGGAAGATTCCTTTCAAGGCATCCACCCTGTCTGTCTCAAACGTAAAGTTGCGCTTGAGCACATTGCGTACGTGGTCCCAGATCTGGAAAGTATGGTGCATGGTGTCGGTCATGCAGAAACCCCGAGGGAAGTTACAAGGTCCGAGGCTCCAATAACATGCGTTTGGATCCGGCTCTGACAATGCTTCTAATTGGCTCTTCGATACCTTCGTCATTGTGGTTGCACTCGAAGTAGACTTGCGAATCGGTGAAAACGAGTCTCCTTGTCGATAGTATGGCTTCCTGGTAGGTCCAACCTCTTGAGAACCACACACTCTTTTCAAGAGCAACCATCGGATGAGGAAGTAAAGCGGCAAAAATATGATTGTCCATCTCAAAACATGGCTGCGCTCTCCGAGGTGTGGTCCCTATCCCAGGTACTCCGCTGTGAATGCTGTCTCCAGCTGCAACAATGATTGTGACGTGTGCTTGCTGGTAGATCTTATGCATTTGACTGATTTGAAAGTGCTTTTCGGTATTGTTGATCTGCGAGATACAGTAGTAGTCGACCCACGAATATTGGATGTCAAGACTTTTGACCAGCTCTATGGTATCTTCGATGGTTTTTGGAGCCGGATATTCGAGTTGTTGGACACCCTTGTTCTCCGGATATCCCCCGGCGCCCCAAACGTACGACAACGCCGCATAGCGTGTGGGAGTTGTCAGTGATATTATGCGCCTCGAGTGCACGTCGATGACCCGCATTCCAAAAACTCCATGTCCCTCTCCATACAACCCGGTGGTGGAGGTATCATGATGGTTCCAGCAGCATGCGTCGATCCAACGTCGTAAAATCCTCGGATCTGGAGAAGATTTCTGAAGCCGTGACAGTATCCAGTCCTTAGACGAGGGCGCTATGTTCAACGGAGCGCAAAGCTCCACCATGCAGCCCACTTCTGCCAAGTGTGTTTTCACCCGCTCAACGTCGATCGCAACCCATGAATTTTCTTCAGTCTGGGGATAAGAGAAAACGTAGTCTTGGTGGATCACCTTGCTGATCCCATCCAATACTCCCAAATCATGTGGATCCAAATCGTCTACATGGATCGCTTGGGGGTGCGCAGGCTTCTCAAGTTTAACGTCAATCCTCGTATCTTGGTGGTTGGATTGGATGGACCTAAGCACTCGACAAACGGAGCACGTCTCGTTTTCGGCAGATGCTGAGTTCCAATCTTCCATAGCGGCGACGGCGGCTGGCTCTCCACCGTTTCGAACAACTCTCAGGAATTCATCGGGATGATGTTGAGTGCAATACGATCCCTAAATTTTGATGAGGCTTCACTCCTTTGTCTTCATGGGCTATAGTAAAGCACACACCTCTGAGGCCTGGCCACCAAAATCGGAGTCTGCAAGATGCAGTGCTCTTGCGAAAGGTTCATCGTCATAGGCGAGCTGCAGCCACCATGGCCTGCTTCCTTCGGGGAAATTGGCGAACCTCCCTAACATGTTGAACTTGACAATCACACTTCAGAATAACAATAGGGATGGCGGCTGTTACATCGTCTTTTGGGCTAAGAAGACTGACGGGTCAGATCGAGCACATGCCCAAATTTGCCAAGACAACTACCCCGCTGCTGCCTGCGTACATACCATCAGCATTGTTGTGTCATCAATGGGCCCAGTCACAGCTCTGCATTGGCGTGACTAACATGCAGTGTAAGAATAGCGGGTAACCAATGCCAGGGGTTCGCTTGTTCTTGTCAGCTCCCCAACTCGATCCTCAAGGACTCCAAATGTATTTTGACTTTTGCAAACACCCGACCACATGGCGTGCTCGTAAATCACGGCTGCCTTTACAAGTCCTTGATCATTCGCGTAACTTCCTATGAAGGAATAAGCATTGTACGGAGAGCGATCATGCGAAATAGCCAGTCCAATACCACATCCAGAGTAGAACGCCGCTCTCCTACACAGTGGCCGGCCTCACACTCTGCGGATTATGGAACAAATCCTTCGGATCAACCTCCGCCTTGATCCGCTCCAGTCTCGGCAGATTCGCCCCCCAATACTGCTCCTGCGCATCCGGCAGCGCCGGATCCACATACCCGGGGTACGCGCCCCTCACCCCCGGCACATGCTTCTCAACAACCGCATTAACCCCATCCAAGAACTCCTTCGTCTCCCTCGACACCGGCGGCGTCAAGCTGATGGCATAGCTCTGCAGCTGATACAGCGAGTCGCGCAGCGAATACGCCGCATCCCCCAACGGCACCTCGTTGATCTGCCCGCCGACCAGGTTGAAAATGACAAACCACGCCAACGCGCCGCCGGTATCCGCGCCGTCCAGGTACTCAAACAGCGCGTCGACCGCGTCATCCGTCATCGCCGTCTCGCGCGAAAACGACAGCGACTTGGAGTAGAACGCGGCGGGGATCCCGCCGCCGACCTGCAGCGCCGCCTCCTCCGCCCACGTGCCGACGGCGCCGACGAACTCGCTCGTCACCGACACGTTGACGGCCGCGACTGCGGGCAGCACGCCGCGCAGGTTCAGCGCGTCGAACTCGGGCCTGCCGCCGAAGAACGTGCCCGACACGACCATGCCGCCGTCGAACAGCGTCAGCACCGACGTGAAGCGCCACGACAGGTCCTCGCGCGTGACCAGCGCGTTCCACGCCTTGAACGCGTCCGCATTCACGCCCTTGTCGCCGACGGTGATGTTGTACTCGTACAGCACCATCGAGCCCGGCTCGGGCGCGGTGCGGAAGTCGAGGTCCGTGACGACGCCGTAGCCGGCGCCGGCGCCGCGCACGGCGAAGAAGAGGTCCGCGTGCGAGGTCGCCGAGCAGCGGACGATGGAGGAGTTCGCGAGCACGACGGTCGCGCCGACGACTTGGTCCGCCGTCGTGCCGAGCGTGCGCGATTGCGGGCCCAGCCCGCCGATGGTGGCGTGCCCGCCGATGCCGATCTGGGGGGATGTGCCCTGGGGAAGGTTTGTGTTAGTTTTGTGGGGGGACGGAGATGGTGGGGGAATCCGTACGTGGGCGATTGTGCGGCCGCCCGCGGCGTGCAGGCGGTCGGTGACGTCTTGGAGGAGGGTGCCGGCGCCGATGGTGGCGGTCCAGGTGGAGTTGTCCATGGAGAAGTGTTGGAATTTCTTCATGTCAACGACGATGGCGGAGGAGTTGGCGCCGCCCAGACCTGTGAGGTGTTAGTCTTTGTTCTCGTCGCTTGTGCTCCGGTTTGGTAAGAGAGGTGGGGATGATTACAGTAGTTGCCATAGCTGTGGCCGCCGCTCCTGGCTTGGACTTTGTGGTCGTACTGGGCGGCACAGGCGACGATGCCAGCAACTTGCTCGGCACTGTCGGGATACGTCACGGCGGCGGGCGTGACGGAAATGTCCAGGTTGTAGGGTTTTACGTCGGTAATCTGATAAAGCAGGTCGGATGGGAATGCTACGTTAGCGTCTCCTCCCACCGCCGTGGTCAGGCATGACTGGAGGTCTGGAGTAGCGGCGGCGGCCGAGGAAGCTGTTTGTCCCATGACTAGTAAAAGAGTACTGCTTGTGGTGTGCCTCATGCATAATGGATGGAGGGTTTGTGGCGGCTTTTAAGAAGAGCAAATGGACCGCGGTACAGCGCATGGTAAAGGAGAAGAGATTCCAAAAAGAGACAAGAGACTGGCGGAAGTACCGGCCAAGGTCTGGTGATCGGCAGCTTTAATGAATGTCTGACTCTGAAGGCCCGTATCCCTGACCGTTTCCGGAATCGGGCAGGTGTTGTGAGCGGTCGGGTGGTTTTACTGCGGGTAGCCGCAATAAAAACTCAAAAGGTCGGAAGCTTCTTGGAAAAGGTTCGAACATGGCTGTATAGTGTTGCCGCTTGCAAGGGAAGCAGGTCTTGTGATATAGTGTAAGGGGAGGAGGAGGCTTTTGGCTAAAATAATTGGCTAGTGGTTTAGTGGTGCGGCCGTGCACGCGTCAAAGCCGAAAGCCAAAGGTTGAGCGGGTTTGGTCGCATGCTCTGACGCTGCAAATGTTGGTGTAGCTGATGACTTGGCGGCCACTTAACTGTGTCTGCGGAGATGATGGCACTGGTCGAAGGACCGCCCGCGGGGAAGTCTGACATGCGGAGGATCCAGATGGTCCGAGGCGTGCGGACGATTTAGGTATCGGGAAGGCTGCGAAAGTTTGTTCTCACCCGCCTGCTCCGGTTGGTCAGTAGAGGGGTTTAGCCACCGCGCCGAACTCCATGCCGAGCTTGAAATCTTGCCTTGTTCAGCAAAAACTGCTCTGTGCGCGCCCAGCTCCAGTTTAACGTATACCTCCCGCAGCATAGCTCCTCGCTACGGGGTCGCAACTAAACTGGTTTTCGAACAATCACGTAGGTTCAGAATTGAAGTTCGGCATGGGGTTCTTCGGGCGGCTAAACCCCTCTAGTCACCGGGCGCACGTTGCATCACTCCGTTTCTTTTCCGCCCCATTCATCACTTCAACACAATCCATCTGTTTGTTCCTTCATGCTGAACACTTAGCTTGACGGAGTTCTTATGAGGGTAGCAGCGGTCGAGGAGTCATGTTCGGCTGTACTTACCTTCGCTTTTTGCCAGCATTTCTAGAATTTAGCGGTATGGGTGAGTCTGTCGTTGCTGGCCGCACTGAAAGCAGTGACTATAGCTGCAAATACCGTCAGCGTATGACAATGCATATCGCGACACCATTTCCGAAAATCTTACAGCTGTTGATGCTCGCATAGGTTGCTCGCACTCCCTCCCGCAGGATTGGCGCCCCAATTCGCGGAACTCTGCCTCGAGTATGAATCCACACTCTGGTCCTGAGATTGCTGTCCTCCGTAAGCCAGGCCAATGTCCGCCTGGCCGTACGGCGGCGCTTGTTGTTCGGGATGGTAGCTCGCTGGCTCCTCGGTCCGCTGATACCCAAGCATTGGCGGAGCCCCGTAGTGTCCGCCACCCATGTGAGTTGGATCAGTTTGCTGTCTCGCTGACCATGAACCCTGTGTTTGATTTGATGTATTGCTGTACCAGGTCTGGCGGTTATCCGGAGGAGCTTGCCATGCACTGTCACTTGGTGCCGGTGAGGCATATGAAGAGACAGACTGGTGGCCATACAGCCGGTTCGCGGAAATGGAGCCATTGGGCGCTGGTGGGTAACCCGAAAGACGGCCGTCCAAGGGGTCTGCCACTGCCTGCATCCCATCCCCGCCGCTCGCTTTCTGTTCTCTCTTCTTCCAAAACTTCAGCCTGCTTCTCCGATCGTCATAGTTGAGACCTCTGTCGCCGCCCTCGCTAGGGTCATCGGAACCTTGACTCTGCCCATCTGTCGACAGCTTCTTGAAACGGCTGACAGCCTTCGCTGTACCTAGGTATGGCGACCAGGGATCACTTCCATTCGACATGTTGATGGGCTATGCAGCTATGGGATGCGCTTTGCGAGGACAAGCCTGAACGAACCGAATCAGCCTCGAAACGCTGCGCAATTCCAAGCCTGGGATGAAATGCGCCTGAAACGTCACGACGAGGCTACCACCTCGCCCCATTGCGATGTGTTTGGAAGATCACATGTGTGACATACCTTAGTTGCTGAACTCTGTCTTGGTTCCAAACCTAAACCAGTACCACGTGCTGCTTCCGATGTATGTTTGGGCCGGCTGTGATTTGCGGTATACGAGCGAGGCAGTGCTAAGCTCGTGAGGACCCCGCCTTCCAGTCCTTATGACTGCGCCCGGGAACAGAGTGCAAGTGCAGAGCCTCAAGTGCGCGCTGGCATTCAGCTCTCCATCCGATCACCGGATAGTCGTGCAGCCCCTCAAGCCTCGTTTCTTTGTATTGGCTACAGACCCGATGACTTCTTCCCTCTCTCACAAAACGGGAATGAGCTGCGTCTTCAACCAATGGTTTCCCTGTTGTCAGCAAGGCTGGCGGAGGCCACACGCATGTCAGCCTTGATCGGCACTGCCCTCATTCGCCAGCCTCGCGCAGCAACGCCACACGCAACCATTGCTCAACAGGTCTTCAGCGCGCTCATTTCCGTTTCATCTCTCAAATCCTATTTCTCTTCTATCCTACCCTTGCCGGTCACGAAAAGCAGAGCCGCTATGACCAGTGACTTCAGTGAGCACGTAGTGACGGACACCGACGCACAGCATGCTCCGGCGACGACACAACCGTATGTGTCAGAACGTTTACCACGACCTCTCTCCTCGCCGTCAGCCATTGCTCGACTCGACCCGCTTCACTTGAAAATTGATAGAACTTTTCCGTCATATTATGATTCACCAGCAGCGCCTTCATTTGTATCGAGCGCACCGCCAACCACTTCGGGATCTTCGACAGCTTTCGATAAGTCCTCATGTTCTCGGCTTGTCATGCATCACCAGTCGGATTACAATGCTACTTCCGACATAACACTACCGCCTATGAACTTTCACCGATGCAACTCGTCGGCAAACCCCACCGCACCGAGTGACCGAAAGCTGGAAACCTTCCGTCGCATGGGCTACCCGGCCTTCTCCAGGTTTCTTGCATCCGACGACGACACTTTCGTGGTTCGCAGGTTCGGCACATTGCACGTTCGCACAATCTTGATGCTTCAGGATGAAATTGTGCAAAACGAGGAGATGTTGAACCAAATGGACAAAGAATGGGCTGAACAAAGCGTGATTGTGGGCGAGGAGTGGAGATGCCACAACGGTAGCTTTCGCTTTGACCAGCAGTACAACGAGCAGCGGTATGTCCGACTGCGACACATCGCGAGTCTTTTGGAACAGTACGGTAAGTAGAGATCTCCATGCGTTCATATTTCACCTACTAACCTACTCGCAGATGGACTTGTCCTAAAGTACGCTCAAATAAAAGATCGGCAGAAGCCGCACAAACGGACGTTGGATAACATTCGGAAGTGGCTGAAACGACATCAGCATGCAATCACCGACGCCGAGAAGGAATTTACGAAGCCCGAGCAGGAAACAGACCTGATGGCAACGATGAAACGCACAAAAAGCCCACTGCGGGCCATGCTCGAGGGAATGCGATGGTTTCGTCATTCCCGAGCTTTCAAGTCAGATGTATGCTTTGTGCTCCACTCTCCACCACAAACACTGATGACTGACTTTTTTTTCAGCAGAGCAAATACAATGAGTATCTCCGCACGTACCCTGATGAGCGCGCAAGCTACTACGACGACGACAAAATCGACCTCACTATAAACACCATCATCATCGTTTTGGGTATCGCCATGCTCTCCGTCCCAACATGGTGGCTCGGCATCGCTCAGTCATACCAAACCCGCTTAGCTATCATTACTGTCTCCATCATCATCTTCTTGGGGCTCTTGCTCCTCGTTACCCCTTCCAAACCCCTGGAGAGTCTTGTGGGCACAGCAGCGTAAGCTTCAAATCCTGTCTTAAATAATAATGAGTTCATATTGCTAAAAATGGAGTATAAACAGGTACGGTGCTCTCTTGATGGTTTTCATGCAGATTGGCGGATGAAAGAGACGCAGTACATCTATCGTTGCAATTCGTCATTTCTTGTCAACACCGCATCGAATCGCATTCAGGTAGACCTATCGGACTATCGCCGCTATACTCAGCCATTAAGTCATTATCCTTGTAACCGCCGCATTTTTCACGCCAATTGTAGCTGCAAGTCAGATCAGCCTAAAGCATTCTGTAGCGTCCTAGTCAATAGACCAAACATACTTTGAGGAGAAGTTCGAGGGTGTGGGCTGGGTTGCCGCCCCTTCTAAGTGGGAGCTCCAGGTGTAATTGTCGGGCTTTGAACTCGGACTGTTTTCACAGCTGCATGCCTTCTGGCTGTTTCGGGACTCCGAAAGTCGAGAACTCGTGATATCCGTGGGCCTCTCCAAGCTCCCATTCACCGACTTATTCTTCCGCTTGACGTGAATGCCGTTTGCGATGAAATGAGACTGTTCATCGAAATCAAACGTTTTGATTTCGTGCATCGCAACAATGCGTAAAATTTGTCTGCGAGAATCGGATAGATTGAGACAATTATTGGGGTTATGGTCTGTGGTAATTAGACTTGAGAATGGGCCTTGTTCTCTTGGGTGACCCCACATCTCTTATTTTATGGATGTGTTGCGTGACGTTTTTTCCCCAGCACAGCCTCATTGCTGTTGCACAAGCATGCAACTGACCACGTCAGACACCACGAAAGCTTGCTATCACCCGATACAAGAGTGTTCCATTGGGTCGACAAGGTCTTCCTCGTTTTTCCCGCTGCTGTATCTCGATACTCTGTAAGCTGATAGCCAATAGATTACCTATCGAGCAGCAAGGCTGCGGACGTCCTACGCATGTCAGCCTTGGCTAGACCCCTTCGCTAGTCTTGCATTATTGAGAGGCGCAGTTGAGGGAGCTCTCTGCCTCCTCTTGAAAGTTTGCCATCCCCTTTCCAGCTCTATCGTTTTCGTGTCTCTTTGCTCCAAACATCATTCCTTCTATTACTCTGAAAACACCACTGGGTCACGTATTCCTTCGAATCTTGGCTCTTCTCTTTGTCGCCTCTTCTGCAACCGTATCGCTATTTCCAGCCTCAAATGTAATTACATATGAGATGTCTCTCGATAATGACTACGTGGCGAGTCAAAATTCAACATCTAGCATGAGGCCGTCTCTTCATCAGGCACGTACAAGTACACAGCTAGAAAATGGGGCAAGTCAAGAGGCGCATACAACGAAGGAAAATCGGTTGATGGGTTGCCCCGCATTTGCGGCTTTGCTATCATCCGACAACGATGCTTTTGCGGTGCGAAAGTTCGGATCGTTGCACGTCAGAACAATCCTGCTCCTCCAAGATGAAATTACTCAACTTGAAGAACGCCTCGCGCAGATAGACAACGAGGTTGCCGAGGCTCATCAAGAAGAGTACCTATGCCACAATGGTAGCTTCCGAGGTGACAAGATGTGGCATCGCGAACGCTATGACATTGTGTATCATCTTGCAAAGTTGCTCCAAAAGTACGGCCAGTGCATACCACGGACAGTGATTCTAGAGACAAATGCTTAAATTCTCCAAGATAAGCTAGTTACAGGCTACTCCGACATGCAGAAGCGTCCCATGGCTTCAAAAAGAACGGTGAAGAATATTGAGAAGTGGTTCGACCAGTATCCGCAAGCAGTAACAATCTATGAGAGGGGTTTCCTCGAGGAAGACAAGCAGCATGATTTGATAGCAATAGCAGATCGTACGAAGGCCCCTCTTCGCCGAATACTTGAGAGGACACCGGTTTTTTATCGCTTAAAACCATTTCACTGCAAGGTACGTGTAGAAATTCCGTCCTGTATCTACCGCAAAAAAAAAAAAAAAAAAATACTGAAACCCATCGGCCTGAAACAGGATGGGAAAGCCACTGAGTACAGCCGCAAATATCAAGCAGAGGATGTTACCTACTACGACGATGATTTAGTAGACAAAGCCATCACGATCATCATTCTGCTCTTGGGACTCTTCATGCTTCTAGTCCCTCCATGGCTTCTGAAAGACATCCTCTCGCATACAAAGCGCCTAGCGTTGATAACGGGTTTCACTGCTCTCTTTCATGCAGATCGACAAATGATACGCAGTCCGTCCATCTCTCTTCAGCGTCATTTCCGCCGCAAATATTTGCAGTTCACGTATGTGTGTAGCTGCTTTTCTTCAGACTATTGGCGACCTGGCGGCAACTCTCCCGTCTACAGCTTACTTCAGAGCTGAAGATGATCTTTCCGATTCCGGCGATCTGATACGCTCATCAAAAGGTACGGATGTCTCTTGGAGATTTTCTTGCTGCGGAGGAGGTCCCATAGCCTGGTACTGTGGGAGACCGTTCTTGTCTTGTTTTCTATCATCAGTTTGGAAAGCAAGAGATTGCATCAAAACAGAATAGTGCAAGAAGAGTACGGATCATCGCTTTTGGCTGGCTTTCAGAGACAAGCTACACTTTTTGAAGCTGTATTTATTCTTTCCAGATATGTCCCTAATTTTCGCCTGCTGGTTCCGTGACTCTGGGCATCCATCGCACTTCGTCGCACCCATTGTTCTTGAATACCAACCAGTATCTCTTGGCTGCTCGGCTCTCATCGTCTTTAGCCCACCAATACTTCTCAATCAATATTCCGAGTGAATACCCAGTCTTCGCCGTGTCGAGCCATTCTAAGATTGCCCAGAATCAAATTCCGCTCTTCGCCATAGGACCCCGCCATCGGCGAGCATTTGGCCTGGCAAGATAACGGCAGCGAACCTACATACGAGGGCAATTATTTGGCTGGTACTGGAGCTTTCTTGAGTGACAAAAAGTAGACGTCACTGATGATCTTTTTAATAACTCATTGAATGTATTTTTCCCTGGCAAATGAATCCGTTGCCCATCGCTTTCCACACCCTCAATTTGTTCAACATGTACATTAAAGATTAAAAACAAGATACTATTTGCGCTATGCCTTTGATAATGATAGAGTCCTCCTTATCGTCTCGTCAACTACAGGTTGACACTGGCATCCACGCTAAGAAGGGAGCCGCCCGACGGCTGAGGCTGCACCGCATCCGTCGCACCTCCAGCCACACCTTCGGCCGCACTCTCAACCCCACCGCCCCCAACGGCGGCAGCGGGGGTCTCAAGGGCCGGCGGGAGAGCGAACGGCGGGTTCACGGGGCCGTCGGTAGAGGTGCTCGAGGGCTGCTCCGCTCCCTCCTCCTCGTCATCATCGCCAGCCTCGGAGTCCGAGTCGGATTCGGAACCGGCGTCGGAGTAGCCGTCCTCCTCGTCATCGGAGTCGGACTCCTCCCCGTCCTCGGGCTGCGGCTCAGCGGCACCGTAGGCAGCGTCATTCTCGGCGCCCTGCAGCTGTCTGCGCTGGACGAGGCCGCCGGCGATGGGCAGGGTCTTGATGGCGCTGAGGTTCTCGGTGCCGGGCAGGTTGGCCAGGCCGGCCTCGTTGGCGGGCACGAGGTCGTCGCGCTTGGCGAGGTTGTTCGCGTTCAAGGGCGCGGCGGAGGAGGTGGCGCTGAGGAAGAGGAACAGCTGGAGGAGGGTTTGGGCGTGCATTTTGGCGTAGTGTTGGTCGAGCGGAAAACGAGTGTGTGGGTTGTTGATCAACAAAAGTGGTTCAGTTCTGTGCGAAGGAACAGAGGCTGGTATCGACGAGTGAGTGGGAGTGCTGTCGCTTGGAAGGTATGCTGCGCATTTATGGCTCTACTCTCCCGTTTGGGCACGATGGTGGTCCCCTTCCGGGGTCCGGGACGAACCCCCCGGGGAGCCTGACCTTCCCGCTTCCACCTCCAATTTGCAACCTAGTGCGTGATGAGCCTCATCTTCCCATGCCGCAGGTAAGCATATTTGTCGAATCATATCGTTTGAAACGAAGCAGCTCGTCAGCCAAGCAGAAACAGACACCACAACGGGCTAGCTGTCCATCATGTTGGGTATGCGCTATTTACCCCCCCGCAATCTTAACAGCCCCTTCTAAGATGAAGTTTCCCCTTACAGTAGGCGGATCACAGTTATCCCGCTGATCATCCGTCACTTGGCTTTAGGCCGGATATGTTGATGGTCCAATCTAGCGTACGTCATGGCCAAGTCCACCATCAACCTATCAAATCAAACAAGAAATTTTGTTTGAAACGACGGTCACGACTTAACCAACACCCGCGTGGCTAGCGCATAGGAGTAGAACAAATAAGAAGGGCGACGAGCCACTAAGACGTCATCTGAGATTATGATCGTCCGTCAAGGGGATAGCGTGAGCGCCGTTGCGAGCCTTGCTGTAGGGCTTAGTTGCATGTGCTTCCCATCCCCTGTCACCGACTGCTTTTGATCCACCAGTCCGCTCATACCTGCAAACGTAGGGAGTCTTGTGACTGCAGCATTCATGGGTGTTGGTGTGAGAGGGGTTGGCTCAAGCACCGCACAGACTACGCTGATCGGCGGCTCCCACAAACCCTTCTTCAAAACACCACTCTTTAGCCTACGAGCCAGTATACGTCCCAACAAATAGCGTATTTTGGATACGACGCTCAGGCTCAAAGGCTATGACCATACAAGATTAAAGTTTCGAAACAAACTCTACTATTATTTCGTGAATCACTACAGGCGAGCCAAGCCTTAATCCTACTGCACAGCATCACACTTAAACCAGAATCACTTCAAAAGAAATTGCGTTACAACCACTCCGCAGCACTTTCCGTACAGACCCTGCACTGAGCCAGCCATCAGATACAATAAGGGAACTCTTCTCGCATACACCCTCACACCGCCCACCCCATGCATCCCCTCACCGCTGACCTCGTGTCAACGCCTGCCAACGAACCCCATCCCCCAACGTCCCCTGTCGCCCCGCCTCCCCAGCCCTCCCTTACTTCCCTTCCCTCCCTTCCGACACGCCCAACCCCTCCTACCTCTCACGCCCCCGGCCCACCAGTCTCCTCAGGCAGCGGCGCAGCCACCCGCTTATAGATACCCACATCCAACTGCTGTCCATCAGTCGCCTCCGGCAACGGCTCCGAAGCGACACGCTTGCTGATGATCCCCGGCTGCTGTCCATCCGCCGTTTCTGGCAGCGGCGCAGCAACGCGCTTGCTCATGTCCGGCTGTTGGTTAATTGTCGGCACCGTCGTTTCTGGCACTGCTGCGGCGGCGCGAGCTGTGACGACGTCGCGGGCGGTGACGTCCGGTGGTGGTGCGTGATGGCCAGCAGGCGCGGGGACGGCCCAGGTGGTTGTTTTTGTTATGGTGAGGGCGGCGATGACGAGGAGGAAGGAGGGAAAGGAAGGATGATGGACGGTGCATTGTTGTTGTTGTTTGCTCGTCGACGGTATTGAATGAAAGAGTGAGGTCTGATGACTGAGTAGCCGGATGCGTGATGATAAAGCAAAGACGATGAAGGAGTGTAGGTCTAGATTGTGGAAAGGTGTAAAGGCGACGCTCCGGTAGATGGACGCTTTAAAGCAAATGATTGCTTTCAAGCGTTCCTATATATACCAGCCGGTCCACAAGCTCGAGCCTCCACCACGATCACTGAGAGGGTACAGCAACAAGGCATGTGGTTACCGTTTACCTCTACAACAAGCACCGTATTATAGCCTGCGGAGCCTTGAATCCCCATCTACCCGAGCTCCATGCGTAACGGTGCGCGCCACTGGATGGGTGGGTCACAGCGAGAGTAAAAGAGGATACTTTGCGATGCAGGTTGTTGATGTGATAGTAACCTCTTTCGGACCTGTAGTTAACTGATCGTGTCGTAAGCTAACTTTTAGGATATGCTTACAATTGAGGTATTGAGAGTAGTCATACGCGTTTTGTTGCGCAGAAGCGCCAAGCTCGTATGGCACTTCTTTTTCTCTCGGGGTCCGAGAAAACTGAGACGACGGGGCTTCATCACAACCTTGGATGGCGCATGAGGGACCTCCATGAACAATGTGACTTGAGAACCGAGCGTAAAGCCATTTTCGCTATGGACTGGCGTGAAATGCTGCTCCACATGCGTATACTGCGCGGGGTAGTGGCGCCTGCATCTGCACTGCAATCATTCGGTAAGGCAGGCGAATGATAATGAAGAAATGATTGATCAGGTCCGCACGACCATGTGAAAGGAAATGGAAAAGACCTGGGATATCTGTAACACAAAGGAGAGATGAGCCTTATCTTGACTCTCGCAGCATCCTGCGGGTTTCCATAAGAGCCAATCACGCTTCCTCCCACTTCTCCCCACCCGACTGCGTCCTCCACCTCTCTGCACCATCTTCCGGTAGCTTTTCCCAGGCCGGCTTTTCGTCCAGGAAGATATGCCTCAAGATCTTGAAGTCCGGCGCTAGTCCCTCATCCACCGTGCTCAAAAAGAGCCAATACTCCTTCTCCAACGGCCCGTCCGCAACGGTCCTGTACCGCATCCACACTGGGGTCCCGCACTTCTCGCAAAACGCCCTGACAGCAGTGCGGGAGAATTTGGCCAGCCGCAGCACCCTCTCCGAATCCTCCAGCCACGTGACGTCCTTTTCGTCGAAGCAAATACACGCCATGGCGCCCGCGCTACTGAGCTTTTGGCAAGTCCGGCAGTGGCACATGCTCGATTCCTTCGGGTCACGGCTGGCCACTGTGTAGCTCACGTCGCCGCAGCGGCAGGATCCGGCGATAGGCGGCTTGCGTGCAAGCGTAAGCCACACGCCGTCGACCTCCTTGACGCCGTGCGGGACGTCGGATCTGTCGGCCTCTAACAGCCACTCCTCGCAGAACGCAAGGCGCGCCTCCTCCCACTTGGGTCCACGGTTGCGGCCGAAGCCCTTGCCGGCCTCGCTGCTGATCATGTTGGAGAATTGCTGCTCCATCTCCTTGGTGTCGGAGGGTAGGTAGCGCTCCTTGTAACCAACCTGGTTGATGAACGTGTTCTTGAGTATCTCCATCCCCGCAGTGGCCTTTAGCAGGTCGGGCAGAGAGTGTTCATCTAGAACCCAGGTACGGTGATACGGCACCGATACGCTCATGCGGCGGCCGACACGCTCGAGCACAATGCCAGCGAGTTGGTTCTGAGGATGCGGTACGTCAATGGCCAGAATGCCGCCGGGTTTGAGGTACGGGATCCAGCCTTGGATTGCTATCTCCGGGTCGGGCAGCAGGACGAGGGCCGAGGCCATAGTGATGAAATCATACGTGCCCTTCTCCTTCTCCACCTCCTCCAACGAGTCCAGCTCGGTGACGCTGTGCTCGAACAGACGCACGTGCTCCCAGCGCTCGGGCTGGTCCTCTGTTGGTTTTTCGTCATGATCGTCGTCGTCGACAGCAAGCAGTAGGTCTTCCTCTTTGTTGCTCGGGCGGACGGGGGCCGCGCCGCTCTTCAGCTTCTGGCGCGCCACTGCTAGCATGCCGTCGCTAATGTCAACTCCGGTCACGGAACCGGTCGGCCCCACGCGCTCAGCGGCGAGAAAGGTCAGAAGGCCGGTCCCGCAGGCCAGGTCGAGCACCTTGGCTCCGGCGAAGAGTGGCAGCTGGTCGACGAAGTCACGCGCGAACGCCGGGTGCCAGGAATCGTCGTAGTTCGCCGCACGCGCGTCGTACAGGCGCTTTGCGGCCGACGTCTGCGATTCCACGGCCAGCGTTCCCTCCATGATGGCCGCGACGCGTTGTCGCGCTACGTCTGGCGCGCAATTCATCTCTTGTGACTCTTCCGTTTGCAGCCGAAGCGGCTAATGACAACGTGGTCGCTAGCACTAGGCAGCAGAGAGACGGCAAAGTGGTGGCTCCCGCAGCACGGAAGCTGCGATTGAAGGATTGAAGGATCGATGAATTTTGCGAAGAAAACCAAGGGAAAATGAACGATGGAAAGCGAAGACTCCGGGAACACGAGATGAGAGAGCTGAGCTGAGAATAGTGCGTCATAGGGCGGATAGGCGCAGCGTTTTGATAACGCCGCACGAGCGCGCTTTGTCAGTATTGCAGAGTCATGATTGGATGGTTCCAGAGCACACATGAGACGAGACGACTAGGGTGTAAGATTGGCAGGAGACTAGGTGGTGGGCGGCGGAGATGGGGTTGGAGCATATCTGATGAGAGTTAGAAGGGTCTGGCCAGGGCGGCAATGATATGCGAAACGCGCAGCCGCGGCAGATGCACACATGTCGATCAGCGCTGCGGAACGCGCCCTCACTTTGGGCCGCCGTCAAGCGCCAGAAACGCCGGATGCATGCGGCTGCGGGATATTTGTTGGGTTCAGCAGCGACTCCTGCAGGCGCGGTGGTTGAGGATTGAGGACTGCTGCATGCCGGCTCCAAAGTCCGCTGCAGTCGTCGTGGACGGCGCTGGTTGCATGGCCCAGTTCGGCGGGGCCCAAAGAGAGTGGAAGACGCTTCTGCACCATCAGCCACGAGGAGAAAAGCTGGCACGGCGCTTTTTTGAACGGCGGCGGCGGGCGGACGGCTGCAAACTCTGCCTCCGGGATGAAGCTGGAGCTGGAGGTTGCTGTGAGGTCACAGCGAGCACTGGAGAGAGGCAGAGAAGAGCCGGCAGCGGCAGGGCAGCCATTAGCAGCTGTGTACCTGCGTAAGTGGGCACAGCAGGCAGGGATGGTGCTCGCAACGTGGTGGCGCAGATGACGTTGACGGGTGTACCTGTTTCACAGATGTGGCAGTGGCAGCGAGCTGCGCGTCAGCTCCCAGCCACCACCGACCACCGGCTGCGAGACGGCAGTAAAACGACAACCAGCCCCGCGCGCGGCAGACGCTCAAACCGTAATCACTCTCGCGCTCTCATCTCTCACCGCCGCCGCTCGTGACCCACCGGATCTTGAGCATCACCGGTCGTGCAGCACATCGTCGCATGGGCGCATTAACCTCCGGTCATACCCACCCTATCGCTATCGCGGCCCGTTTGCAGCTATCCGCAGGGCTGAAGCCCCCGACCTCAAACACCGGCCCGCCACGGCTTGGAGCTCAGCCCAGGGTCCGCCTTCCGTTCCTGTTCCCCAGCGTCCGATCCCACCAGCGCCGCCACCCCGCATTCTTGGAAACGCGTCGCGGGCGAGCGGTTGCCCGACACGGCTATTGAAATAATGCTGCAAAGCCCGGCGGCTGCCGCAAGCTCACAAGCCACCCTCTGCTCGCTGCGAGCCCCCGCGCACGTCCCGCCGAGCCACTCTCCGCGCTCCCCTTCTCGCCCGCACCGGAGCAGCCAAAGCGACCCCTTCTGCCATGTTAGCCTGCACACGCCCGAACAAGCTCTGTTGACCTGTCAAGACACAAGCTACGACCCGGCCGCCTTCTCGTTGCAAGACGACTACTGCCGCCCCGCCCACCGCGCTCGCCAGAGCCCCAAGGCTCTCTCCACCGCATTCATTGACGGCTGCAGACCGCTAGTTGATCGCGCAACCTCTTCGCTGTCCGCCTTCCAAAACCAGTCCCGCGGCTCTGTCCCCTCGCCAACAAAGTCGAAAGCCTCTTTCATCCCCTCCCGCCGTGGTCCCAACTCTCCTCCCGACGAACAAAGACAAACCCGTGTCTCTGCTTTAGGAGACTGGTTCAACGGCTCCTCCGCCCCGTTCAACCTCAACAGGCACCCCGACGAGAACGACGACAGCGAGTCAGACATCGGCTCCGACTCCGATCTCGACACCGACGACGAAACCATGGACTCGTCCAACAAGCGCGCCACACAGGGCTCGCTCAAGTCCGTGAAGTCTGTCAAGCGCGCTAGCACCCAGAGCTTCGCCAACAACAGCAACAACAACAATAATAATAACAACAACAACCCTCAGGCTCCCCAAGGCACCTCCATATTCGCCTCATGGTTCTCCCGCAAGTCTGATGCCCCCAAGCGCAACATGCCGCAGGATCCGTTGTCCGTGATGGACATCGAGAGCGCCCTCTTCCCCAACGGCCCTGCCGACCCGCAGGACCCGGCCTCTTTCCATGCGCTCCACAAGGCCAGTGTCACCCTGCTGCTGCAGTTTCAGTCTTCCTACAAGGCAATGCAGCTGTGCATGCAAGATACCAGGCTGGAGGAGGACGGCCTGATCGAGGAGAAGAAGCAGGCCGAGGTGCATGCCCAGCATCTGCAGATGCAGCTGGACAACCTCAAGGCCGAGTCCGAACAGCGCGAAAAGGAAACGAAGGTCCTGCGCGAGGCCCTCGAAAGGGAGTGCCAGCTACGTGCCGACGAAGAGGAGAGCCGCATGGCCTCGCTCCGCGCCATGAAGGGCCCCAGCTGCAAGTGTAACCGTAAGAGCACCGCGTCCAGCACAATCTCCAGCGAACCGAGCGGCGTCCTGAGCGATCGCGACTCAGGCTTCGAGTCAGAGGGAGAGACCATCACCGACGACATTGCGTTCCGCAGCCGGCCCACTAGCCTGGGCAGCGAGTCCGAAATCCACGAGCTCGCCAGCACTCCGAGCACTGCGCCCACGTCCGCCCCCAGTCCGGTCGAGCCTTCGAAGCCCACGCTCTTCAAGCGCAAGAGCACTTTCGACGCCGCCCTGCAGAAGAAGCGCAACTCCAAGAACGGCAGCGTCATGCCCATCATCCTTACCGGAGCTGGCAAGCTGAACGACAGCAACGGCAACATGGACGTCTGGCGCGAGAACAGGGAGCTCAGAGAAAGAGTCGAAAACCTCGAGCGCACCGTGGACGAGACCTTGGGCATCGTCGGCGGCCTCGAGTCCGGCATTATCTTCTAAAATCCCCCTCACTCCATAATCACATGACACGCTTGTGCGCGGACGATTGTGGCGTTGCTGGTACGATTGGAAAAGAGAATTTTGGATGATACCCTTGTCGCACTCAAGACAAGCACGTTGGATTTGGAGGAACAGCAGCACGCAAAGAGAAGGATGCGCAAGCAAAGTCGTTGGATGAAACATTTCGTTACGACCCTGACCTTTATTATGGGAGTTGGCGTTTTTTGAACTGAGATCCCCTCCGCATATAGACCAAGGGTTGGCTGGGAATCGATTGGTTGTCTCTTTTTCTCTATCACCCCGCACCACCATCACAATTCATCTCTCTTCATCAGAACAGATTGTATACCTCTTTATATACCACCCAGCTTTTAGTTACCCAAACCAACCAAGACCTTACTACCCACCAAAAAATCCTTTCCCAAGACACCAGACAACCATCACCTGCACCTTTTACCCTTTTCTCTTCATCTTCTCGGGGCTTCTAAGCCTCTATTTCATATTCGATTCCCCCATGCGCTTCATGCATGATCCTGCCGGCCTTTTGCTACGACAAACGCGACGGATTCCATTAACGTTCTCTGTAGATAGTTGTTTCGTTCACGGACGTCACAAAATTCCTGTGTGGATTTTGCCAAATGAAAGAAAAAAAAAGAAGTTTTGCCTTTTTGTTGTTTCCTTAAGGCTCTTCCCCCAAACCACACGCATTCATGGCATTCTTCACGCTGTAATCTTTAATCTCTAATTGACTTTTTCTTCTTCTATCTCTCTTGGAGGTAAATGGACGGAATCGACCAGGAATAGGGCGCTGGGAATAAGGAAGAGACGGAAAATCAATGACACGGGCACGCGGACAAGGTAAAATTACATGAAGAACGATAAGATATCCAGCACGCCAGCGGGGGGTTCCTGTAGGTAGCACAACAAAATTCAATTCTCCTTTTTTCCTCACAACCGATGCTCTGCAAATCTTCGAGGCTTCGTAGTAGGTAGTGTGAGCGAGAGTACGAGGAGAAGGAAACGCAATTCCAATCTCGTAGGTGGCGATATTAAGGGATGCGCGGCCAGCCTTTCTCGTTTCGAGTGTATCCTCCCCGCCCACCTCTCTTTTTCAGGCATCCCACGAGCGACCTTTCCATGCTACCTCGCGGAACATTCACGGTCGCAAGTAAAGCGCGTCATCGCAGCCTAAGAATGAAGGCAGGTTGAACGATCATTTATTGGAGGAAAGGCTGCCGGCTGAGACATGTGCCCCGCCTTCCCGCCCGCATTCCTTTCCCAGTGCAGCTGCTGCCCTGCGCCTTGTCTTACGCCACACACGTTCCTGCGTGGTAGTAGTCCATTCCTCTTCTGCGAGGCACGGAATGCACGTGCGCGAGGTATGGAGGGGGCGTGCTACCAGCCACGTGGATGAAGAAAAGTGAAAAATAAGAGCGGTCGAGAACGTGATGATCACTCGTTGCTATTATATATGCGACTGCTATATTACTCCTTGCCGTAATTGCCAGTTACGAGAGGGCTGTTCGCTCTCAACATTCAGGAGGAGTGAAAAAGGAACTGGGGAAAACTAGAAATTTCTGGGACTTATGGACCTGCGGTCTACAAGAAAGCGGCATGATCGTTTACAAATACAGAGACCAAAGCGGATCTACACCGTATGTGAATCCAGAGCCTCCAAAGAAGGTATCAAAGCAAGCACCGCAGGATTTTCGACCAGGTTTCTTTTAATCTCTCCCACTCTCCTATTCGTGTCCAATACTCCAGCAACTTCGTTCTGAGATTCCGTTTCCACTCATCTCTCTTGTCCAGCCAAGGCCGTTGGCATGCTTACCCCTTGCAGCCTCGCGGCTTGGTGCATGCATTACATCGCCCAACTCCCGGGAGGCCGCATATCCTCCGTTCGAACTTGCCCTCCAATTTTTCTCCTTCCGAGCGGCGTGCCTGCCATGTTCCACCGCCGAGCGGGGGAAGTGGCTTGGCCCGCGCGGTCATGGACATGGGATTTCTTCCCGTCCAACACCACCAACAGAGAACACAACGGCGGATCGTCAGCATCTCAGAGCGAGAGAAACCGAGTGTCTTCGCGGCAGGTGGTGCCAGCTGAATTTTTCGTTATTGTCTGCCCTGCCTCAGCATCCGGTCTCTTTTTTCTGCGGGACGAGCGGAGGGGTGAGAACTGATCACCTCCGACACACGGAAAAAGGCAGCTCTGTCGTGACTCTTCCCATCTCGTGTCGCCACGGACACGAAAGCTCTGATCCATGCAACAATAGCACAGATCTCGTCACTCAATCTCTCAGCGCTACATCGAGCCACACACGCTCTCCAAACATGTGAACTCGTCAATCAACGCCCGGGGTTTGTGCGACCTGACCATGCAGTCCCGCCGATGCCGCCATCCGCAGAGCAGGCAAAAGGTCGGGACGCTGCAGAGAAATCATTCTGTCGTGTCTCACAAGACAGCGCTCGTGATTGGCCAAGCAAAAGCGGTGGTCACGGCGGTGGGAGTTGAGCGCAGTAATTCATTCGAAGTTGCCCCGATCTGGAAGTGGTTACAGGTGACACGTCACTAAGCCCCTATTATGACGAAGTATGTTCAAGCACAGGCTGACGGGCTTTGAGCGGCATGGGGGATTGGGATCTAATCCAGGTCCAAGCAGGGACGGGAGAGTCTTTCGCGAGATAGATGTAGCGTTGGGAGTATTCTGTCACTGTGACTGGTCTCGTGGGCAAAATGTATATCACAAGGCCAATGACGGCAGAGCTCAAGCGTGAATGTGAAAGGATCTCACGTTCAATAAGTAAGCGTAGTTGCCCACCGGGCATGCCATGTCCCATTTGCTTCGCTCATATCTGAGTACATCAACATCGGAGTATTCCTAACGCCATAATCCGCCGTCTATGCCCATGATGCGTGCAGAAAAAGGGTTCGGGTCAAAATACCCTCCAAAAAGGAAAAGAATCCAAACGCCAGCCCTATGCCACAGAAGGAAAGAGAAGGGACGACATCATGCCATGCAGGGACTGGCACCCCCAGTCCCATATCAGTCCCGTATCATACGCCGATAGAGTCAAGGAAAATGATATCAACATATTTACGTCTTGTTGTCGATCTCTTCCGCCCACTTCACCCACCTCTTGACAACCTCATCGATATTCTCGATGCCCTCTCTGGACGCCTCGACCTCGAACCATTCCTTGTGCTCGCGGCCGCAGACGTCGCAGGTGCGGAGGACGCGCTTCTCGGCGATCTCGATGTGGATGAGGCGCTCAACCTTGTGCACATAAGGCACCTTCCTTACGCCCTTCGCATCAGTGCCGTCGCCCTTGGGCGCAACAACGTTGTCGCTGGGCGAAGTCCCCGGGACGTACGGGTAGAAGCGGACGAGCGACGGCGTCTTGCCGCACTGCGTCTCCCACTCCTTCATGCGCCGATGCACGTTGTTGGCGCGGCCGATCTTGAGCATGACGTGGGACTTGCCGCTGTCCTTTTTGCCGCTCTTCCCGCCGCCGCGGGCGCCGGGGCTGCCGCGGCTGGTCTCGCTGACGCTGTACTGCCGCAGCATGTCGCTGGGGTTGCGGCCGCCGGCACCGGGCCGGCCGGGCGAGAGCAGGGACGAGGCGTCTTGATCCGAGGGCGCGCCGCCGCGCGTGGTCTCGGTCAGCCAGAAGATGTAGATGAAGCCGGGCTCGTCCTTGGCGGAGAGGGGCTTCGAGGCCTCGGCCATGAGCTGCGAGGCCACCTGAGGCGAGACATTCGAAGGGATGAACGACAGCAGGCGCTCGGTGGGGTTCGACGGGTTTGAGGAGGCCGGCGGCGGCTTGGGAGACGATGCCACGCCCTGGGGAGGCCGCGAGGTCGACTGGCTCATCTCCGGGGGCCGGTTTTGGCCGGCGGCTTCGTTTTGCCTCCTGCGGCGCACGATCTCGTACTCTTCGTCATCGCCGCCCACGCAGAGGCAGCACAGGCTCGCCCAGAAACCGGGCTCGCTCTTCTGCACCGGCAGCCGGTAGGTACCCGAGGGCTTGGGGCCGTTCATGGCGGACGTCGGCACTGACAACAGTGGCCCATTGACCTTGTTCCAGGTGGGAGGCCGCTGGATGCCCTGTCCGGGCTTCTTGCCTGGCTTAGAGTTGCCATTCATGTCTAATATGCCCAGCCTGCCGACAAGCGAGTCGACGCTGTTGCGCTGCTGGAGCGGCACGATGTGCGTCTCCTCGATGTGGGTGTCGGGACCGCCCTGCCCGGCAGGCGCGCTTCCGATCAGCTTGTCGGCCTGGTCTTTGTGTTGCCAGCAGAAGTAGGCGGCGGCGCCCTCATTCTCGTTGATAGACGTCACAGCGAGCACGCCGCTCTTGGAGGGCTTAGCGGCGGCAATGTCGCGGCGGCAGGGCCGGCCGGCGGAGGTTACGCCCTTGCATGTCGTAGCGGGGTTCTTGGAATCGGCGCGGCCGAGGAAGCCATGGCCTTTGGGGAATGATGGCGGCATGAGCGATGGTAAGGGGTCCGAATGGTAGTAGCGAATGTGGAATCAATGATGTGAGACTCGTCGGAGAGCGGAGTTAGCAGCCTTGGGGGTTAGCTGAACGAAAGTGGTAGCGAATGGAGCTAGTAGGACGTTGGCTGAGCGCGCTGGCAAGTCATGAGCTGTACGGCGCTTGCAAGCGAAGCATTTCGTCACAAGTCGGGCAGCGGTGTACAAGTTGGCAGAGCCCTGGGCGGCTACCCAGGCAGGGCGCGGCGGCGCAGACGTGCAGATGCTCGCAGGAGACCTGTGCGGTGGCTGGGTGTTTGGGATAGACCCACAGCGAATCATTAACTCATGGCCGGCTCGTTGCTGGATGAGCGCGTGCAGCTCGCCGGAAAAGACGGCAGTGACAGACACGACTTTTGCGGGGATTCCTCCCGGAAAGCGGGCGGTCCGGCGCCACGCTAGCAGCAACTGTGGCTGAGCGCCAAGTAGGAACCCTTGCATGCAGCTGTGCGTGTCGTGCTGTCCTCTTTCAACACCATTCACGTCGAACATCACCACACCACGCGCACGTCCCTGCAGCCGGCTCTGCTCAAGTCAAGGAAAAATCAGTTTCGGCCGAGCCTAATCAACCCCAATCCGTTCTAATTCGCACCGCCACCGAGCCCCAGTCCGCCAACGATCGCCATGGAGGAGGAAACATACACACAACTGCCGCTGCAGATGGACCCGCAGACCAAGGCCATTTCGGGGCACAACGTCCCGCCGGCGGTCCAGCGCGAAATCGAGGAGCTCAACCAACTGCACCGGCAATTCCTCACGCTTGAGACGCCCGGCCAGACACCGCCGCCGCCGATGCCGGTCAACCCCAAGCGCAGTGCTGGCATCGCCAAGCTCCGCGAGTCGGGCAACGCGTCGTTCAAGAAGGGTCAATATGCCGAGGCAGCCAAATTTTATACTCTCGCCATCGAGGTGGCGATACACCGCCCGCAGTGGGAGCCCTCGGGGCTCATCCGCGAGGAGCTTTGTGCGTTGTACGCAAACCGCGCCCAGGCTTACATGTCGCTGCAGGACTGGGCCTCGGGCGCCGTTGATGCCGAAACCAGCGTCGATCTCAAGAAGGTGCAGAATGCGAAGGCCTGGTGGAGGAGGGGCCGCTGCCTGCTGGAAATGGGTAGGGCGAAGGAGGCCCGCGACTGGGTCGCCCAGGCCCGCGAGTATGATCCCAACGAGTCTGACCTGCAGACGCTGGCCAAGGACATTGAAGTGGCCATTGAGAAGGGCAAGAGCGACTAAGTGGGGAGCGGGACGGGACGATGCACAGCACAACGGGAGATCGAAGAACCGGTGGAGTTCACGTGCAGGGTATAGCAACACGCATTACGAGGGGACGAGGGGGCTGAGTGGAGGCACAATGCTGTGTCTCTCCCCGAAACATGGTCGGGGCTGGGGAAAGACCCGGCAGGCGGAAACTATGGGATAGCCGGAGATCATAAGGCGCACTGGCGTAGCGGGCGCGCATGGGACTTCTTGCGAGACTGGGACATAAGGGCTGTAAAATGGATGTAGATAGCTAATTCCAGGCAAAAGCGCTCGTGCAAGAGCACGGGAGCCGGAGCATTGTTGACAGGGCGTCCACGCAAGAGAACGGGGCTGAGCTGAGGCGGGCGGGAAGGGGCGGCACCGGCTTGCTGCAGGTCCAAGGCCGCCGAGCCGCAGACTCGGAAAGCGTTCAACGGGCGGCCAACGGCCAGCGAGCGCGGTGACGTCGTGCTGCCCACACCCCTTCCACGAACCCTTCTCCAGGCGCAAATCCCCGACGATGCGTGCGTGACCGCACCCGGCACGGCGATGCCGACGGTGTCGGGCCGGGGTGGCGGTCAAGGATCAGCCTCACTGCGCCACGGCTGTGAAAATAGCAGGGCGCGACACGAGTCCTGACCGCGCAATGTGCGGGCCTTGGCCTCAGGTAAACAACCCTCTTGCTGCGCCTACGCAGACCGATCGAGGCTCAGACTCAAGGCCCGACGCCTAACACTACTTCTTCTCCTCAGCCCTCGCTGCACTTCTCACTCGCTGCTTGCTCTCGAGTTTCCGCAATCCACCAACCGCGCCTTCCTCCCAGCCGTCCACCGCTCAACTTAGGGAGACCGCGGCCTCCCACACCTCGTATCCCAGCCTGAACAGGCACTCCCTACCCGCTTCTCCGCAAACCCTCCACACCAGAACCATGCGCGTCCAGCAAAGCAAAATCCAGAAGGCCAAGACCGCCTGCCATGCCATCCAGGGTCTCCTTATCTTCGTCGCCGGCTGCATCACCATCGCAATCTTCACCAAGGACGGCACAACCGATGGCAGAACGCGGTACTTCTTCGCTCTGGTAAGCGCCCCTCTAATTGAGCCCCCGCCCGAGAGTCTTGCTGACCCATTTTTGTAGTGTTTCATCACCATCCCTGCCCTGATATATCTCGTCGCTGTGCCTATGTGGAGCCGGACAGTGCGATTCGCACACGCCTACGCCTTCGCTACTGTCGACTTCATCTACACCGTAAGTGCCCCGTGGCACACTCGCATAATGTCGGGGGCAGTTCAGCTAACATGGGCTGTTACAGATCCTATGGTTTGCCGCCTTCATCTGCGTCGCAACCTGGAACTCGGACGGTATCGCCCAAGGCGCCAAAGATGCAAACACGGATAAAGGCAACTGCACTACCTTCGCGTACGGCCCCGAAATCAAGTGCAACTTGAGCAAGGCCACCGTAGGTTTCGGTGTAGTCATCACGTTCGTACAACCTTAATTCCCTCATAGTCTGCGTTGCGCCAAGCTAACGCGCTGTTCTCCAGAGTTCTCTTCATCGCGACTTGCGTCATTTCCTTCTACTACTGCACGGTCTACCGCCGCACGGGCGTCCTCGTCGGTGCCGAGGAAAACACGACTCCTGGCGCTGAGGGAACCTCCTACTTCGGCGGCTCGACCGCCTATCAGTCCGCGCCCAAGACCGACGACGACAACGGCGTGTGGAGCAGCAACACGCATGACATCGAGACAGCCTCGTCGCACTACGACCACCACGACCCCAGCGACTTTGGTGATGCCCCGCCCGTGCCTCCGCTCCCCACTGCTGGCAACACCAGCTATGGCGGTGCCTCGGCCGCCGCTGCCATCTACACCCCGCTCGTCGACGGCCGTGACACTGACGATGGCCGCCACCCCGGTCAACCGCTCAACTGGGGCGGCGATGACTTCGGTGGCGATCACCCCGCTTACCGTCCCAGCCCTTCGCCGTCGCAAGGTGACAGCCAGGCTTTCCACATTGCTCCGTCAGCGTTGAGCCCGCCGAGCTCGTACGATGACTATCGCACCAAGAACTACAACTTCAGTTCATAAGCTCTAGGGGCGAGGCTCTTGGAAAGCGGTAGAAAGAACACGGACGCTGTAATGAACGATCTGTAATGACGTGTGGGAGTAATTGTTTTTTGTATAGAGAAGGGAAAAAAGGGAGTCTTGTTGGGGGCGCCTTTTCATCTTCATCGTCATTGTGGTCGATGGTCGGTTCGCATCCGATGATGGTCAAAGTGCTTTTGCGCAAGCGAGCGCTCGTCGTCATTCCTCATCATCATCATCAAAGGGGGGATTGAGGGGGGATTGAGGGGGGATTTCCAACTTTTCTTCATCTGGCTGTTGAGTCCAGGCCGAGTGTGGCTGCTGCAACGCGGAGAGAGCGATATACCCAGATCTGTCGATATTGCTTAGTTTACTTGTATTGTTCGGATCATTTGGGATTCTGTACCTCTGTACAAATCAGAGAAGATAAAAAAAATATGAATACATACTAGCATTAGTTCCACAGTGTGCCACTACCTTATTTTCCCCTTGAAGCATTCGCTTATGTTTTGGTTCGCTCTGTGCTCTCCGGGACCGTCTGGCCTCCCCGCTGCACATCTGAGCCCTAGCTGTTGCGCTTTTAAGAGCCCGTACCGGGTCGCTGACCATCGGTGACATCTGTCCCATTTGTTGAAGGACTTGTTGATCAGAGTTGGCAGGTGCTGTGGCCCTTCCGTTGGCTTGGCTGTGTTCATAAAGCTTCGCATCTCAGGTTTGAAACACTTTCACGTACAAATGGGAAGAAATATAAAAGAGAAGCAACTCAACCACAGCACTTCTTCCACGGCGACGGCGAATCACTGTTTTGTGGGCTGTTGCGGAGACATGATCATGAGAGACGAAGAGAATACACTTTCTTTTCGGTCCCAGTGGTCTCTAAAGGGTCCTTCCATTGGCATGATGAGGTGGTGATGAAGTTGTGGTCTCAACATCACACCCACAAAATGCCGAGACCCAGCATCAAACAACATTGTGACATCGCATCATCAAGCAAATAGAATAGCGCCTCATTGTGACTACTAGACCAGAGACCTCCAAGTCAGGCATAGAAATACAGCCAAGAGCAGTGTGCACGTGCCAAACTGTCAACTGCGCCTGTTGCTGCTACAACTGTTGAGAGCAGGGTCTTGCACTCCAGGGAAGTGAATATACTCGGCTTAATGACATTAAATCAGTCCATAACGCACATGACTAGCCCTCCGGCTGACCTGGGTTCACAATTTTTCTATATATTCCGCGCCCACCGGTAGACAAAGCAGAGAGATAAACATTCGACCCCAAGCGCATAACACAGCTGGTGTACTACGGGAACATGATCCCGAGTCACCCATGCAATCAACTCACTGGCCCGAGTCTTGCTCCACCAATCGGGTAGGAAGATGCTTTGTCGGAGCTCAAAAGAACGAGGACATGATAATCACCAGCATCACCTCGATATGCGGCGGCTGATCGGCAATACTATTCAATATCTGCCAGCATTTCGACATTCTCAACCTTAGTCCCTACTGCTTTGCTGCATTCCTGGTCGATGCAACAGTAGCATAAAAAGCCAGCTCATTGACCAGTTCTCGGCCGGGCGCAACCAAGTACGAAGGTGCATACGCACAGGAAGCGCGACACGTTAGCAAAAGCTGCAAATGCCTACCACCTCTTGGATAGAACCGATCTTATAGCGGTCCGTCCAGAGGTGCACATAAGGTCAAAAATTCTAGCGCGTTGTCGGGGTACATAAACGACACTTGAAATGAAATTTAATTGCTTCCATGAAGCCTAATCAGGCCGCCGCCATCTTCAAAATAGCGTCTTGGTGTCTACTCGGGTTGCTTGTCTCTGGGAATACGTTCACCACTCACTTGGAAGATCTGGGCAATCCACTAAGTTCACCCATAGGTACGTATTCTTCATCCAACCACTGCTCTGCATCGGCATGATAATGAAGGATATCCACATTTATCGATTCTCGTACAACACTTCATCATCAGCCGCCTCTTCTGCTTATTCATTTCGATTAGTATCATGAGTTTGATAAGTAGTCAAAGACAGGCTGAGCATCCAGTATGGGCGACTCATGGTGTGTTGTTCTCATTGTTTCAATGCGCGCTGTTCCAGCCTCGAGGAAGTGAGACCTCCATCACAAGGCCACAGTTTTATCTCTCTCAAAGCACAAGCAACCCGCGGTCACCAGACTCGCACGGACAGTAGGGGCAGTCATGGCACGAGCTCCGCGAGACTTTGCCGCAGGTCAGCAGCTGAGTAAGTATAAAAGGCCACCGCATCCAGCTTCAGCTCTGTGTCCCCACCACTGGTGGTATCCACTGCAACGGTGCAAATTTCCATGTCACTTCTGTCGTTCAGATTTTCCGAACTACTGACTGCCCGGTTGCCGTGGACGTTGTCCATACTGTTTGCCTTTACTCGCCAGACCGGACAAGCTCTGCACGCACTGCACAGTCTCCGCAGCATTACGATACGAAAACGCTGCTCCTCCTCGTCAACACCACATGATGCCATCCACCATCACCGAACCATTCCAATACAATCAAATACAGCTCGAAATACTGCCGCCGCCCTTTCCACTCCACCAGTGAGGGTAGACAAACGTCGCCGTTCCAAACGTCCCCAAGCCGAGAGTCATACTTTTTCATTCCAGTGTTCAATGAGTCGTTAATGCTCGTTGGCCAGAAAGAAATCTCTGAAGCTCGAGATGCTTGTGTTTTGTAGACCTCTATTAGTCGTGCACGGATAGTGTGCATGTGCATTTCCCTTGGCCATGAGGAGGCAAATCAGGATGAGCAAGTGATCAAAGCGCATGCCCGCGTGCCCGCAGTGTTGAATCATACCAGTGGCCCTGTGGGTGCATCCTGTTGAACGCTCAGTGAATTGTAACCATGACTACCCTCTAAGACACGGCACAAGTAGGAAGGCGGCCAAAAAGGCAAAGTCGATACCGATCCAGCAACAGATTGAGCAAATACGGTCACGTAAGGATGCAGACATGGGAGACAATCAGAATGGACAA
Source organism: Diplodia sapinea (assembly GCA_023087385.1). Lineage (NCBI taxonomy): Eukaryota > Fungi > Ascomycota > Dothideomycetes > Botryosphaeriales > Botryosphaeriaceae > Diplodia > Diplodia sapinea. The sequence goes on along the minus strand of JAJMYO010000054.1, from coordinate 60,751 downwards.
TCAACGCGGAGGTATCAACGGCAATGTCGTAGCGCGCCGCATTCGTGAACTACGCTCCTATTAATACATCCAGCATCGATCACCCGTGCATACGTCTAAGCATACCCATGCCGCCGAATCTTTCATCAAGCCTTAACCTGCGACCATACTCCTGGCACATGGAACCCCTTCGCCCAATCCTCGTAGGAGATGACGCTCAGAGGTAGAGACCTTCCGGCTCGCCCTCGTTCTTGGTCTTGAGCACACGTTCTCTTGCGGTGCGGAAATCGGCCATTTGGACGCGCATGCGACGCTCGCGCAGCGCCATGAGACCAGCCTCGGAGCAAATGGCCTTGATATCGGCACCAGAGAGGTCGTCCTTCTGGTTGATGAACTCGTCGAGGTCGACGTCCTCGTTGAGGGACATCTTGGACGTGTGGAGGGTGAAGATCTTCTTCTTGGTGTTTTCTGTGCGTATTTGTTAGCAGCTAAATCACTGGGTATCCTAAATGGCTTTGCTTACGGTCAGGGTTTTCGAAGAGAATCTTGCGGTCAATACGACCAGGACGGATGAGGGCGGGGTCAAGGGTGTCGATCTTGTTGGTAGCCATGACGACCTTGACGTCGCCACGGTCATCGAAACCGTCGAGCTGGTTGAGAAGCTCAAGCATGGTGCGCTGAATTTCACGCTCACCCCCGGAAGTCGACTCATAACGCTTGGTGCCAATGGCGTCAATCTCGTCGATGAAGACGATGGATGGGGAGTTCTCGGCGGCGACCTGGAAAAGCTGGCGTACTAGCCTGGGACCGTCACCAAGGTACTTCTGGATGAGTTCGGAACCGACAATTCGCAAGAATGTTGCGCTCGTCGAGTTGGCGACAGCCTTGGCCAGCAGAGTCTTGCCGGTACCGGGCGAACCGTAGAGAATAACACCCTTCGGCGGCTTGATACCCATCTCCTCGTACAGCTCAGGATGCAGCAGAGGAAGCTCGACGGCTTCTCTTACTTCCTGGATCTGAGACTCCAAACCTCCAATATCCGCGTACGACTCGGTAGGTGCCTTGTCCAGCTTCATGACGGAGACGGAGGGATCGGTATCGTCGGTTAGCACACCGACAACGGAAACGGACTTGTGGTGTAGCAGGATGGATGCGCCGGGCTCGAGCAAGTCCTTGTCGACGAAACTCATAATGGAGACGTAGTACTCCGGGCCAGTGGCGGACGAGACGATGGCGTGGTCGTCGTCGATAAGTTCCTCCAGGTTGCCAACGCCCATCGGGCTACCTCTCATGTCATCCACTCTACTCCTCTCATCGGCGTTCCTGTCCATCGCATCCGCATCACCACCAGCTGATGCAGGGGCGTTGCTCTGAGCCTGGGCCTTGGCCTTCCGGATCTGTTCCTGGTTCTCGACATATTCTTCCTCCAGCAACAGGTGGTCGTGGACGCGCTGCATGCGCAGATACCTGAGCTTGCAGCGGGCGGTAGGATAGACGGTCGGGAGCTTGGAAGCGGCGTTGGGGCCGGCGTTCCTCTTCTTCTTACGGCCGATGCGGGTGGTGGGCTGCGGCGGGGGCTCGTACTTGGGCTTATCCTTCTACATGGGTCGTCGCCGTCAGTGTCTGGATCTCCAACGATACGGCGAGATAGGTGCGGATGCTGCGTACCTTGTCACCCTTCTTGTCCTTGTCACCACCGGGCGGACCGCCGCCCATTTGGGATTGGTTTGCACCCTATATAGACGTCAACATGCGGTCTTTGGAGCTCAGCTGGCCACAGCGGCAACTCACCATGGTGGCGGATGCTCGTGCACAGGGCGTGTGATGGGAAGTAGATGCAAAGGGAGGGAGCGACGCGGATCGGAACCGGTCGGCGGGCGGATGGCGGAGGGTGCTGGGGGTTGCGGATGGCGAAGGGCGATGGTGTTGTAATGGCTGGTCGGAGCTGTTGGAGCTGGAGCGCCGGCCGCCTTGACGCGCTCGAGCCTCCCAGGCGGAGCACGTGATTTCTGCCGCCTTCCACCGACCGCCGTCGTCATTGGGCCAGAGACGCGCTGTCCGCAACCACACCAGGCAGACCACGTCAAACCGCTCTCAGCCCTGTTCGCCGAAGCAGTATATCTATCGCTCACATTGGCGCCGGCCCGCGACTGCTGCAGCCTCGACGCTTCAGTTCTGTCTGCTCCCCAAATTCCACGCGCATGTAAGTTTTGCCTGCCGCTGCCGCGCCATAGCTGCGCCTGCAGCGGCCTTGCATTCTTCAGAGGCCCAACCGCTCCCTGCGATTCCTGCCTCTCTGCCCACTCGTTTTGTTGCGAATTCTGAGCATTCACCTGTTTCTGTGGTCACCTTGACCCGGCCGCCGCACGCGCCCCGCCATCACGATATCGTGCTGACCACGCCTCCAAACGCGCAACAGAGCACCTTCCCGCTCTCGCACTCTCAGAGCACACATTGCTTTTGCGTCGCCAACCCCGGTCACCCACTTTCCCTCTCACGGCGTCTATTCGCTCCACCCCAACCTCTCTCAACTCGCCCTCAACTTTCCCGAAGCTCTCTGCACACCCCACTATGGCCTCTAACCGCACCCGCCGCATCGCCAAAGAGATCGCAGACATCAAGTCGGACCAGCACTCGGGCATCCACGTCGAGACCTTCCGCGATGACGATCTCACCCACCTGCGAGGCTTCTTCAAGGGCCCGCCCGACACGCCCTACGAAGGCGGCGAGTACACCATTGACATTAAGATCCCGACCGACTACCCTTTCAGGCCGCCCGTTATGAAATTTGAGACCAAGATCTGGCATCCCAACGTCAGCTCGCAGACGGTACATGTCATGCTACTGCTTCGCTTCGAACACCCCGCTGACTAGTTTGGATGTAGGGCGCCATCTGCCTGGACACTCTCTCACAAGCGTGGTCGCCTGTCCTGACCATCAAATCCGCCCTCATCTCCCTGCAATCCCTCCTCAGCACCCCCGAGCCGAAGGACCCGCAAGACGCAGAGGTCGCAGGCATGCTCCTCAAGCAGCCCGCCGAGTTCGAACACAAGGCACGCGACTGGGCCGTCAAGTTTGCTGGCGCGCCTAAGAAGGAGATTGCTGGAGGTAGCGGCGGAGCTACGCAGGAGACTCTGAAGAAGCGTAGGGAGGAGCAGAAGGCTCAGGAAGAGAAGGCAAAGCTGGCTGCGTACGTATACTTGGTTCTTTTTTGCAAGAGAGGGTCACTTGGCTGACACGCGACACAGGTACCACGGCTACAACAAGGATCTTATCGATCGCTTCGTGGCCATGGGCTTCGACGTCGACAGCGTCGTCGCGGCCTTTGAGTATGTCGGCATCGACAAGAACGAGGGCCAGGACTACGAGCTCGAGGAGGCCTACATGGGCGACATCACCGCCCGCTTGTTCGGCGAGGCATGAGTGCAGTTCCCTACTTTCGAGGGTAATTCAGATGCGTTCCTGAGAAATAACTGCAAGTGGAATGACCACTGCATTCAAAGGTATGCATAGAGAGGCCATATAAGGCGGCAGGCCGGCATTCTGTTTGTACTTTGTTTTTGGTGTTCTAGGTTCCTACTGTATGGCATATGGCGCTATGAGTTTTGATGACGACCCTTCGGTCCTCTTGCAGCAAACCTACAGCGCGGAGCTATAGCTATGATTGGGCGGCGGCGTCTGGGTTATGCCTCGAAAACGGACAGTTTTCTTCTCTAATCACAAAAGAAAGTTATAACTCGCTCGTCTTTCCTCCTTTCGTGCACATGCTACATGACGGCTTGCAGGCTGTGGCGATACTGTGATAGTATTTTGAGAGTGAACATTTTGTGCTGACTGGTACGCACATTTGCATCCACGCTGTTGGCCCGTGCGGCCTCTTAGCAGTAGTAGGTGGTGCCTTCCTCTTAGCGGAGGGCACCTGGGAGTAGATAGCGCTCCTCCTCTGGAGGAGCGAGAGTTAGCTTCTTCATTATCTATCTTCTTCCGCCCATTCCAGCACCCGCCTTCAACGCCTCTGTTCCAACCCCTGGTCCGTCCCCTCCGAACCACTACCACCCGTCGATTTGATTCAGTTCGTCACTAATAATTACCTTCGGTCGTTCCATGATGCTCTGCTTCCCACGACATTTTCTCTGTCAGGTATGACCCACGCCACATAACGTATACATGCCAAATTACCTATTTAATAATCATACCAGTACTGATCTTAGTCATTGAGGCCTGCACGGCGACATGATACAACCGATAGCGTTCACCGTTAGTCTCAACCGCGCAATTCGACCTGAATCACTGCATTGGTCTACCAATATTCACGCCAGAGAATTTTTCTGCCTGCCTCGAAACGTGGCCCGAGGGACACAAGGGTCATGGGAAAAGGTCTGTCAACCCGCGGTAAAGCGAATCCCAACCCACGGTAGCACTTATTATACCACGGTAACATCTATTTCCGGGCGCTCGATTGTACTTTTGCCCGTTGGACATCCGCCCGGCCAAAATAGTACTTCTAGCTTGCCACGACCCTCAAGTGTTTGGTGAAATCATATTCGCCTCCAGTTCGCCTTCTCGAAACATCCAACCGTCTACGAGCCTACAACCAGGGGACTCACCTGAGCTTTTCGAAAACACGAGCGACACAACGAACAAACCCAAACACACTCCAAACCAAACCACACACCAAGACATGTCCGCCCCCTCTCTCGCCAACACCACCCTGGTAAACCCGTCCTCAGGCACGTCCCCGGCAGCAGCCACCCCGTCCACCTCCTCCTCAATCCAAGAAGAGCAAGATGAGTGGCAAGAAAACAGAAGCACCACCAGCAGCGCCACCTATGTGGCAGAGGAGGAGGAGGAGGAGGACGAGGGTAACGATGCCGACGACGAGGATTCAGATTCCGAACCATCACGTCGCCACCGCCGCCACCGCTTCCTCCGCCGCAACGACGTGGACTCATTAATGGAAGAGCTGGCCGGAGAGTACGAAGAGATGGCCAGAGAGCGCGACGAGCTGCGCGCGGACGAAGCGGCGCGGGCGCGCGAGATGGCGTCGATGAGGCGGGAGCGCGAGGCGCTGTGGGAGGCGCTGGTGGCGTGCGAGGAGGTGATTCGCCGGCAGTGGGCGGACATGCGGGTGCTGGAGAGGACGTTGAGGGAGGAGAGGGCGGAGGCGGCGAGGGAGAGGCGGGAGGCGACGGGGAGGGAGGGGGCGTGGAAGAGGAGGTGGGCGATGTTTGTGAGGGTGGTGAGGGAGTTGAGGGAGGACTTGGAGTGGGAGAGGATGTATAGTTGGGTGTGAGTTTGCTTTGGCTGGTGGCATGCTGGAGCTGCTCCTGGATGGTCGTATCCCTGGGAGATGTTAAGGGGCTCTTTACTGCTACGTGGAAGTCGAGAGATGAGTTCAACATCATGAATTTCGGGATGCAGACTCTATTTTGGGTCATACGTACGGAGTATAGCTATGCGGTGAGTAGTTCTCTCGGCTCAGAAATATGTGGGTGGTTCTCAAAACTCATATATACCGCTAGATCGGCTTAGTGTACCCACCCATCTTGTTCACTCACCACAACAATCACCACCACGGCCAGATCTCGCACATACCACTATGGGCTAACACTCGCGGACGAGGCGCGGCGGCCTATCAGGCTGTCCACTTCAACCTGGTCCGTCCTCCGTCCACCCCGTCTCCTCTAAAACTTCGTCCGCACCGTCACCCTGAAAGTATTTTCATGGTACACTTCACGACATTCGATCTCAAAATGCTGGCCTTCAGCTTCCTCAAGTTTGCAAGGCGCCACTCAGTCCGAATCGAGGAGCACGATGTTTTCGACAGTCCTCCCCTCCCGATCCAACGCCTCTCTACCATCCCGAACAAGCTTCAGTTCACGAAGACTACTCGTCTTTCAGCACCATGTGCTTCACCGGAACTTATCCACCCTCGTCAGTCCGCAAAGTCTGTTCTGACAAATGTCCTCTCTCGTTACCGTCTCCGTTCCCCTGAGCATGCGACTCCGGCCCCAGCTGCGCCAGACGATGATGATCGGTCGACGAGGTCTTCCATCGTCTCCACGGCTTCTAAGACTTCCACGAGCGCCACGAGCGCCACCAGTGCCACCAGCGCCACCACATTGAGCCTGATTCCGGAGTGGATGTCCACCATGGGTTTGGAGAGCGCCGAACTTGTTGAGAACACGAAGGGCTGCCGCTGGAAGAAGTTTGGCGGCTACATCGAGCGTAACGGTCACTGCATCGGCATCACCAACGTCGAGCATGAGCTCAAGATGGCCGAGCTGCAGGATGACCATGCCGACGAGGTGGCTGAGCTTAAGTCCGCCTACGAAGACCAGATTGCCACTCTCCAGAAGCAACTTTCAGCTGAGAAGAAGCATGTCAACGCTGCCAAACACGCCCGGGCTGCTGGACAGAAGAAGGTCGTTGATCAATGTGAGGTTATTAACTACCTGAAGCAAGAAGCTGATCTGTGGGGGGATATTTATGAGAATCTTACCAACGAGGTTCGGCAGCGCGACGATACGAACGCGGCTCTCCGTCACCGTACCCGCACGGCGGAGGAGACCGCCAACCAACTTGCTCAAGTCGACATTCAGTACAATATGTCGGAAGACAACAACAAGGTTAACACACGCCACATCCAGGCGCTGTTTGAAGAGAAGTTCCCCATTGAGGTAGAAATCACCAAGACCAGGACAGTCAACAAGCACCTCGAGGACCGCATCACGGATCTAGAGAAACAGCTGTCTTGCCAGCGTGACTTCGACCAGGCCGCCCCCATGCAGCAGCTCATCACCGAGAACCAGCGTCTAATCAAGCAGGCCGAGGACTACCGTGACCGTATCAAAGGCCTGCACGACGGCTTCGTGCAGCAAGCCGCCCGCATGCACACCTTCGAAGACGAGAACAACAAGCAATTCTCCAAGCTCCTCTGGAGCGACGACGAGCTCGTTTGCGCGCAGAACGAGCTGGCGGAGCTCCGCCCGGCAGCCGCCAAGGTGACCGACCTGGAGACGGCGCTGGACTACGCCTACTACCGCCTCGCCCTGCGCTACGACACGCACGACCCGGCGGAGGCCACAGCGGACGTCCGCATCGTCCAGTACCGCCTGCGCCAGGTGTGTGAGGAGCTGAACGCCGCGAAGGACACGATCGCGGCGCTCGAGCAGGTCGCCGAGCAGCACGGGCGCTGCCAGAGCATCATCGCGGGCCTGCACCACCACTGCGCCAAGCGCGAACAGGTCCTCTGCGCGGCGCAGAAGACCAACAACTACACGTTCCAGCACTACGACGACCTGCGGCTCAAGGCCGGCCTGCAGTCGCTGGCGCCGCCGGCGGGCGCCGCGGGCATGCAGAAGATCCACATGCGCGCCATGTTCGAGGAGATGGCGCAGCGGGAGGGCATCGAGCTGACTGATGAAGACATTGCGCTGTGCGAGCAGCAGGATGCGGTCATGCTGGAGGGGAGGTTCCCGGAGCAGGCGGATGGCCTGGAGAGGTTTGGAAGCGAGGAGGAGAGGCTCCTGGGACGCCCGCTGACGGCCGTGGAGAAGTGTCTGCCGAGCGTGATGAAGAACATCGCGGATACCATGCACGGCATCGTCAATGGTATGCCGATCCCGACGAACCTGCACCCGCTTTCGAGGCAGCTGTTGGAAGAGGAGAACGGTGTCGCCGCTCGTCCAGTCCGCGCTGCCGGCAGCACCATGAGCATCTTGGATGAAATCCGCAACGAGTCGCACGCAAAGGACGCCCAGGAGGAGTCTGTAGAGCCGGAAGCCGCTGGTCCTTCCGCCTTCAACGACGGTGTGGACCGGAAGCAGTTCTGAGCATTCCTTACCCGCCAACCATGGGCCCTGAGTCTGTGACAATAGCGCGCTGTGTTTTGGAGGGCTTCTGGAGGAAAGTTCACTCTTTCCTTCTTTCTTGTTTTTCTGTTCTTTGTTTTCTTGTTCTTGGAGGACATAATTGGCGTTCTTTATATTTTCGTCCCCTTCATCACTCCTGTCCGCCCCAACGCTTCTATTCACAACAATGGGGATGCTTTCGATGTGGCTGATACTGATTCGAGGCGTAAACTTGCTCGTTTTATCAACAGCTAGGCGCTTTGTTTTCTTCTCTCTTTCTCTTTTCAAACAATGCGGTAGCGTTGGCTAAGGTTCATGTATCACAAATTTGGCATCAGGGCTGCCGGAAGAGAAACCCACGAAGACCGAGGCGTGCGTTTGTTGAGACTTAGCTACACAGCTGGAAGAGCAGTGGGTGTCCTAATATACATATAAAATTCCAGTCTTGTCTTTGAAGTGTTGTAGGCATTCCCGCCCATGATCTTACGCGCTTCTCTACGCGATAAGTCTAACTTCAGCCTTTCGTTTCTCAAATCTACTATCCTCTCCATCTTCTACGGAGCGCAGGGTGGGCCAAAAATCTTTTTCGTGATTTAGACAAGGCCCTCCCAAAGTGTCGCCTCCACACGACCACGATGTAAGTTACTGAGAGGATCCCTGGCCCCGATATTTTTGCTGAAACCTGCGGATCGATACTACCTTCTCTGTGCATCTTACGCTCAGTGAGATCTGGCATCTAGAGCAAAAGTCTGCCCGAAAACCTGACGGTGGGGTTATCCTGCGCCGCATACGCATACTGTGCGGGCGCCGGTGGTGGTTGCGGCGGGCGCAGCAAGCTCTCGCCGCTGCCGCCGCCGGCGCCGCCACAGCTACGTAGACAGCCGGACCGCGACAGTAAGTCATTCCCTGTGCCTACCGGCATTCCTCCAGGCTCACAGTGGCGGCACTGGTTTGTCGGATGATGATATCCCCCGCCGTTCGCGGGCTCGCGCTCGCGCCCCCCGCCCGAACCGCCGCGCCCGCGATGCCGCTGGTTTTCCTGCCAGCGCATGCAGCGCGTCGTTGTAGCGGGCGCTCGCCGGCAATGCGGCTCCGTAAGCCGCGGCGGGCGGCGGCAACCTACGCGACCCGCTTGGGCCGGCGGATGAGCGTGCGCTTGTAGCTGGCGAGACTGATCCCGACCGGGGAGCGTAACGCCAGCCTGATTGATTTCGACCCCGTTTCTCCCTGCGGCGAACTCGAGCTGCTGCGAAGCGTGCTGCCGGCCGGACGCGGTATGAGGCCGTTCACAAGGAGCACCGTAGCGCATTGCAAGCTCGCCTATTCAAGGCCAACGTCTGGCAGCCGTGTGCCCACGATTTCGCAAAGCCCCACCCGCCGGGAAAGAGAAGGTCAAATCGGCTGCCGCCGACAGCCGGGTCGTGCTTGGGGTATGTGCGCGTTCCCAATTGATCAGTAACTGCAAGCCGACCGCGAATCTCGACGAGCTCAAAGACACAAGCAACGCCATCCTACCTTCAGCACAGTCCTGGCAATGGGTTTCACCATACCGCCAGATGTGCGTGCTCCTGTACCTATTGTCCTTTGCTGATTGAAGTCCCGACATAGACGGGCCGTGATACTCCCAGCGGCCAATCCAATGGGCGTCCTGTGACATGAACAATGGCATTGTTTAGATAGTCTTGACAAGAAGATGAGCAAAAGCCAATGAGCGGACTCATTGGTCAAAACACCTTTTCAGTATACTGAGGGGATCGAAGTAAAGATGCAAGTCTAAACAAGGCCCTGATAATGATAAACCACAACAGCGAGCTCATTCTGTCACCTAAGGGTCCCCGCCAGGCAGGGCCCATGGTGCGGAGTATAATCAGGCAATGGAGATCTACTCCCATTGCCACGCTCCACCACCTTCCCGACCGACGTAGGGGGGAATTCCTGGAACGGAGTTTTGTAGAAGTTTGGCTGTCGGACCAGCTATTGCTTGGTCTTCAGGGATACGTTGACTTTTTGTTCTTTTTTCTCCTTGCATGAGGAACCGTTTTACGAACATACATTCTTTTTATTTTTTTTTCTGGCCGATAGTACGCCTCCCCGATTGATTCTCCCAGCCTTAATTGGCAAACGTATGGAGTGCGCAACAAAGAGCTTCAAGTCGTCGGAGCAATACTTAGCGCCTCGATTTATGCCTCCTAGTCGGACGTGAGCATGCACAGCGGCTTTCCTTGGCCGTGTTCTACGAGTCGGTCGCATTCTCGCTGGAGCAGCGTGTTTTCGGACGGCAACGCCGCACGGCTGCCACCACCACGGTCTGGTATTGATCCAAAGCTACGGACGTTGTAAAGCCTTGGCAGCTGTTAAAGTCGGAACTCGCATTAGAGTACTTCAATGCAGAAATTATATGATGCCGGTTACACAGACTGGTGTAGCTGCAGGCTTTTGCGCCTTATCTGCCTCAAGCCGGTATCGCTTCTACAAGAAATCCAACTTGTAAATGGAAGATACACAGGCAATTCTTCTAAGAGGGGTAGAAAGCTCCCGGCATCTTTTGTTAGAGTTCCTCATTTGCGGTTGAGATGCGTGGGAAAGGGCCCTTACGACCAAGCCACGGAGGCGTACAAGATACTTGCCGCGTCGAGACCCCTGCAGCAAAGTCTCCTGGAAAGAGAGAAGCGGGCCAACTGTCTCCTGATATGGATAAGGTCTTCCGAAATTAAGCTTGCTGCGTGGATATGGGACGTAGGTGCCCGACGGTGGACGCGTTCGCGACTCCATCGCGGCTCCTCCGCCGCGACCTCACAGGTGCTTGAAATCCCAGGTTCATCTTCTCTGGTGACCTAAAAATGGCGTCACAAACAGGGTTGGGCTGCGCGCTGGACGCATGGTGCTAGTTGGGTGGTCTCTCTCACAGCTGGCACAGCGTTCCAACAAGGTTGTGACTGAAAGTGATACCGAGTGAACAAGTGGGTGAACAACACCATTAATCCCCTATACACGCTAAACACAATAATCTGCCGATGAGGTTCCGGCTGCAGCACAAAACCAGCCGCCGCCGACCGCAACCCATTCATCCTATTTTCCTCTCCATCACCGTGTTCACCCTTGTCGCCCTTCGCACTGACATCGCATGTCAACGCAAGCCGATAACACTGAGCCATTGCCCGACCGCATCCACTTCGTTTACGAAGCGACGCCGTCATGGCACCCCATGAAAACTTCACTCTCCAGCAGCATTTGGTGATGATGCTCGCACTCACTTCTCTTCTTTTCCCATTCCTGCCGGCCATGTTGCCAACCCTCTTTGGCGCCGCCCTCTCTGATGCGGACATCCAGACCGACGAGCACACCGACGACCCTGAAGATGACTCTGAGTTTGCCGACGCGGTCGAGTATCAACCCCAGTCCACGGGAATGCAGGTCTCCGATGAGATCCGCAAGTTCTGGGAGGAGAGGAGCATCAACCCCTTCCCCTGCCTCACCAAGCACTACAAGTTCAACAACAGCAACGGCGACGATGACAATGATGACGACGCCGTCTCGTTCAGCTCGTCCACCTCATCCATGAACGTCGAGCTGGGGAGCGCCTCCGACGCATCCTCCACTGCGTCCAGCCCCTCCACCAAGATCAACCGCGTCTCCGCCCCCTCCACCGACAACACGGGGGCGGCGGCGGCCGACAGGCGCGCCTCCGTGTCGTCCTTCGACTCGACCGGTTCCACCATTGTCACCGCCGACTTCGCGACCGAGCTCCCCGTCGATATCGACGCGGGCGACCTGATCGGCGCCGCTCCCATCCCGGCCATGTGGATGGAGCATGACGGCGTCATCTACCGCAACGGCCACGCGCGCGGTGTCGTCACTGCCGTGCACGAGCGCGACCTCCGTGACCTGCGCGACCTCAACGAGACCATCGCCGCCGATATGGCGGGCGTCGTCGGCGTCTTCGAGGCGCAGGAGCACGCGTCCGTCGCGTCCCTGGAGGCCAAGCACGCCGCCGACCTGGCTCAGGCCGACGCCTTCGTCGCGGCGGTCCGCGAGCAGAACAGGGGCGCTCTTGCTGACCAGCAGAAGAAGCATGAGGCCGTCGTCACCGGTCTGCGCGCCGAGCACAGGGGCACCGTTTCGATCCTCCTCACGCAGCACCGTGCCGAGCTTGCCGTGGTCAAGACGCAGGGCCAGAAAGATGTCGCGTCCGTCAAGGCCCAGTGCGAGGCCGATGTTGCGGCGGTCAAGACGCAGTGTCAGCTTGAGGTCACTTCGGCCAAGGCCCAACTCGAGTCCGACGCTGCTGTGATCAAGACGCAGTGCCAGCAGGAGGTCGCGTCGATCGAGGCGCAGCATCAGAAGGAGGTCTCTTCCATCAAGGCCGACCATGCGTCTGATGTTGCGTCCATCCACTCTCAGCACGTGTCTGAGATCGCGTCCATCAAGTCGGAGCACCAGTCTGAGATTGACTCCATCAAGTCCCAGCACATTTCCGAGAAGGAGTCTGTCCAGTTGCAGCGCGAGTCTGAGATTGCTTCCATCCAGTTGCAGCACGAATCCCAGATCGCCTTCTTCCAGTTCCACCACGATTCAGAGATCGCTTCCAGCCAGTCGCGCCACGAATCCGAGATCGCTTCCAGCAAGTCGCGTCACGAATCTGCCATCGCTTCGATCCTGCACAACCACGAGTCTGCGCTGGACAACCTTGACGCCGAGGTTACCGCCGCTATTGACTCCTTGGACGAAGCGTACTCCTCCCTCAAGGCTGATGGCGAACGCGCTGTCAATTTGCCCAAGACCGTGATCCAACAGCAGGCCCACATCGCTTTGATCAAGTCGACGTACGAGTCCCAGATTCGTTCACTCCGTGAAGACTACCTGACTGCCCTGAACGACCTCAGGGTCGAGCTCACCACTGCTCTCGCCTCTCTTGAGAAGAAATTCCGCTCGACTATCAGCTCCCGCTGCGCCCGCCGCAACCAGCCAGCTGAGGTTGAGCCCATTGACAGCGAGCCCACCAGGGCCAACTCCGAGGCCGAGACTCACCAGTCCCTCCAGAACAAAATCACCACGACTCTCGCTGATGCGCGTGCTGTGATCTTGACCTCCTTCGAGGCGGCGCAGCGCTACTGCGGCCCCGCCGCCAGTCATCACCAGAACGGCTCTGAGTCCTCCTCGTGTGACTCGGAGGCCACAACCCTTGAGAACAGTCTGATCCGGATTGACTCTTCCCTTCGTCAGGAGTTCTTCGCATCCCGCCCGGCTAACAGGGCTGCCCACCAGCAGGAGCAAGCCCTTGCCATCGTCGGTCCTCCCAGTGACGCCGCCAACGCGCTGAAGAAGGATGACGACACGGACTCGGTGTCCGACGCATGCACAGTCATCCATCGCCCGGACTGTGCCGATGACCAGCTCACTAACAACCTCGCTGAGACCTCCGACGATTTTGCGGAGAGACTCGAGGAATGGCTTAGGGGCCAGCAGTCCCGTGACATGATTCCCAAGGCTGGTGCGGTCCCCGATGACCGTGATCACCACCCTCATAGCCCACAGCGTGGGTTCGTCATTGGTGAGGTCGAGGAATCGGATGTGCACGTTGCCGACCACCAGTACCCCGAGACCTGCCCCGCCGCTGTGGGACTGGGCATCACTTTCGAGGAAGACTCCGACAACCACGGTGAGAACTCATATGGCTCGCCGGAGTGGTATGAGGAGGACATGCAGGCGGACCAGAAGCCCTGGCGTCCAACCTCCAGCATGCGCAACGCCGTCTTTCCCCCTGAGGATGAAGAGGAGAATTCCTGTATTGACGTTGAGGAGGACGACTTCATCCAGGCACCCATCCCCATCAAGGTCACGGCTGTCCAGGGCTTTGATCAGAGGTTCCAAGAGAGGGTCTTCCAGAAGGAAGAGAACGATCGCCTGCAGCAGAAGCAGGACAAGAGCCATGCCCACATCTACGCCCCTATCCCAATCAGGCCTGTGAATGCAAAGGCCTCGAAGTACGACCAGAGCATGCAAGAGAAGATTCAAGAGAAGAGTCAGCAGCAGAAGGCGAGGGATCGCCAGCAGCAGGAGCAGAAAAAGAGCTATACCCACATCCATGCTCCAAAGCCCATCAGGGCCACCGTGTTCCACGGGCATGTCGAGAAGCTGGAAGCGATGGTCGAGCAGCAGGAGGCAGACGAAGTCCTCCACGAGCAGGAGCACAATATCTTCTACAGCCCCACCGCCGTCAGGATCGTAGATATCCACCCACAGCAGCAGGAGGATGAGGGCAGCGACTTCTCCGATGGCCAGAGCAGCGACGGCTCCTTCTACGGGCCCACCGCAACCAAGATGATTGACGTCCAGGCCAGGAGCCAGGGCCTGCGGACGATGATGCTGCAGCAGGAGCAGCTTGGTCTGAACCAGCAGAAGGGAAATGCCACCCCCCCGGTCGAAGAGACGGCCAGCAAGACCGCTCCCCAGGCTCCCGCTCTCCAGAGCCCCTTCGAGTACTACAACGACTCGCAGTGCGAAAACAGGAGCTGCGGCTCCACCACCTCCAGCATCTACGCCGTCGCCGACGAGCTGTCCGACGCCCTCGAGCAGGTAACGAAGGACAAGAAGGCGCTCCAAGCCGACAACGAGTTGCTCCGGCTCGACTACGAGTCGCTCTCAGTCGACAACGAGACGCTCCAGTTCAACGTCGAGTCGCTGGAAGCGGACAACCAGACGCTCGAGGCGGACAACAAGTCGCTCCAGGCCCACATCGCCGTCCTCGAGGCGACCAACGCCCACAACAGCGCAGCCTTCGCCGAGGCCGCCGCCGCCGCCGAGCGCAACTCCCAAGTCCTCGCCCCCGACGAAGAAGCCGCCGCCTCGCTCCTCCGCCAGCAGGAAGAGCTCACGCAAGACCTCGAAGACGAGCTCGAGGCGGGCGCGCGCGAGCGCGAAGCGCAAGCCGCCGCCCTCGCGGCCGCGAGGCGCCACGGCAAGGCCGCGGACGACAGGATCGCCGCGCTGAAGACGCAGCTGAAGGAGACGGTGCTCGCGCGGATGCGCGACGAGGGCCTCGAGTGGAGCAACCGCAAGCAAGCCGCGCACGTGCGCGCGCTGCTGGCGGCGCAGGTGCCCGCCGAGAACGAGCGCATCCGGCTGCACAACGCCAACGTCGCGCTGCGCAAGAAGATGGCCGGCGTCGAGAAGAACGCGGTCGAGGCGCGCGAGTACGCCGCCGCCGTCCTGGATGGCACGTTCAAGGCCGTCGAGCAGATGCGGACTGCCGGCGTCGCGAATGTTGAGAGGTTGGCTGAACTGACGAATGATGAGGTCGTCGACGGCCTGGCGCGGTACTTGCGCGAGTTCATGGACGCGGCGAACGGCAATATCGTCGCGGCGAGGAAGCTGCTCGTCACGAACGCCGAGCTGGTCGAGGCGGCGGCCGAGGGCCGCGAGAAGATTGCAGAGCTCGAAGACAAGGTCGTCGCGGCGAAGGATGCCTGCACTGATGCCAACAACAAGCTCGACGACGCCATCATCGCCGAGGAGGTCGCCGTCGCCGTCGCCAACCGCGCGGAGTCTGAAGTTGCGGAACTGCGCGAGAAGGCGGAGCTTGTCCCCATCTTGGAAGAGACTGTGAAAGAGCTAGAGGACGCGCTACTCGACGCGAGGGTCGAAGCCGCTCCGGAAGCCTACAAGGAGATCATGGAGGACCTGCGAACCGAGTTGCATGCTCGCCAGACGGGCATCGACGTCTTGACCACCCGTGTGAATGCTGCCGAAGAGGTGCTGACCACCCATTCCAAGTGCGAGAAGTACTTCCACGACTTGCAGGACCAGACGGAGACCCACCGCGGTCTCATCACTGTGCTGTACAAGAGGAACCACGAATTGGCGGTCGAGATGGTGCGCATCAGGAAGGCGGCAGGTCTGCCTGCGAGGAATTACGTTGTCGACGGCGGTTGCGGACAGGATGCGTACGGCAAGCTCAAGATGCGTGTCATGTTGCAGAAGATGGGCGAGGTGCACAACTACGAGCTCATCGAGGAAGACTTCGAGTTCTGCGCCGACCTGGACGAGCTGATGATGCAGCCGGCGGATGAGGACCAGAACCTAGCCCTGGATCGTCCATACACAGCGGTGGAGAGCCTCATCGATCGCTTTTTTGGTACGGCCCTGGACTTCTGTGGCATTGCGCTGGGCACCGGAAAGACGCCCGACGACATCAAGCAAATTGCCAACTACCTCAAGCTCAGGGCAACCATGCCCAGCGAGGAGTCTGATGACGAGCCACTTGATTGGGTGACTGATCCTGAGGTACAGGGAAAGGCTATGGTGGTGTACGCGGGGCACCAGGCACAGCAAAAGGACGAGGCTGAAGTTGCCCGTGACGCGGAGTTGCAGGCTAAAGAAGACGAACGAATCTGGGAGGAAGAGACTTTCTAGATCACGTAGGATGCGTGCTTGACAGATTAGAGTAGTGGTTTGCGATTTCTTTTTGGTTACGGATTTCAACAATCCGGGTTGGGAAAAAGGTCAGGCTAGCTCAGGCGTTTGAACTTGAGCATTTTAGCATGGTGTTCATGGATTTCTCTTTTCTTGCCTTTCTGATATCACTTATCCTGGTTTTCTTCTGCTCTTCCCCTAATGTACATCGTCTGATAGTCAAGTTGCTTTGAAATTCAAAACAATAAACTCAAACTGTGTTGATATGCAGCGAAGTGCGACGTTGGTAGCATGGTAACATTGGTTTAGCATCAGGTAGAGTTGCCTTTGTAGAAGCCAACAGGTGCAGAGGTGCAGAAGTGGTTACAGTAACACCCTCATAGCCCCGGACTGAAATGCTTCCTGAACCCTTCAGTAAGTGACTATTTTCAGTAAACGCATCACGAGTGTGTATCCAGGTTTGTGCACCATTCGTCATACCCTTGACCATACAGAGTCGCTCGCGAACTATTCGCCTTCTGCCAAACGATAACCAATTGAGGTTCCGAGTTCCTGATTTCTACACGTGATGAGGAATTGAGATAAAACGTAGATTGAGACTGTCTTAACGAGATGCTTACGTGAAGCCAAACGGAAGGGTTGATGTTTGAACGTTACTGTCTGTTTTTTCTAAAAGGGTTTCGTACACTCCAGTATGCGGCTCACATCGTAGCACTGTGTTACGGTTATCCCAAAAACTGTAAGGGAGTGCTGGAACGAGCAGAGACTTGAAGTGAACATGTACGTAGAGGAAAGTCATTATCCAAAATCGTCGCTTCCATTATACAGTTGGAAACTACGGAGATCATTCTGTTCACTGGTATCCTCCTCCTGCAAGACGCACACTAACGCATTAACAGACATCCAAGGGATCAGTATGAGCTATTAGACTAAAGCTCCCCCTGCCTGCAGGGCAAGCATCAAGAAATTCCCAAGGCCATAACATCACCACCCCGATACCTTTCCCTCCCCAACGACAACCGCCGCCCCCTTCGCAACAATCACCAATCACGCACAAACATCCCCCTTCCTCAGCGTCTTCACCGTCCCCACAAACCCGAACGCCGCATGCTCCTGCCCCGCCACGCTCTTCTCCTTGGCCGCCAACACGCCGTACCGCAGCTTCGTCGCGCCCAGCTCGCGATCCAGCGCCTGCTGCGCCGGCAAGCAGCGGCCCTCGACCAGCCGGTCCAGATCCTGATTGCGCGTCGTCAGCAGCACGCTCGAAAACGACGCGGGCGTCGCCGCGGCGAAGCCGTTGGCGGCGTACGCGCGCGCGCCGACGAGCACGCACGCCAGCGCGACGCCCGCGCCCGCCGCGTACGCGGCGAGCAGCGTGCGCGCGTGGTACGCGTAGACGGCCGCGGGCCGCCACGCGGTGACGGGCGTCGTCGCGCTCCCGGCGGTCCACGCGGATGCGCCGAGGCTGAGCGTGAAGTTTTGCGCGAGGTCCTCGATGGCGCGCGGCAGGGTGGCGTTGCGGCACATGGACGCGGAGTCGGTGTAGGCGGCGCCGGAGGAGGTTTGATTGAGCCCCTCGAGGACCTCGCGGCAGGACGCGAGGCTGGTTTTGAGGAGGGAGGCGTCCGGGTTGGTGACGGTGGTGGCCGTGGCCGTGGCTGTGGCGGAGAGGTTGATGGAGGACGCGAGGAGGGCGGTGAGGGCCTTGGTCCAGCTGAAGAAGGCGATCTGGTGCGGCGTGTACTGCGTCATGGGGTTGCCGGCTTCAATCTGGACGGGGGCGGTGTGGGTGAGGCGGGTGATGGTCGGGGATTGCGTGCCGTCGGCGGTGGAGTTGTAGTGGACGGTGTAAGAGGTGTTCCAGAGGTTGCAGGTGATGTTGTGCTCTTGCAGCCCCTGGACGTTGATGAAGAGCGTGTCGGACAGGTTGGAGGCGTTGGATGTGGCGCCGAGGTAGATATGGTCCGCAGCCCACGTTGCGTTGTCTATCGCCAGGTTGGCTTGTATGACGGACTCGTACACCTTCCTGTGGAGTGCTACGATGCTTTCGTCTTCCGGGTCTAGATCGGTGGCGCTCAGGTTGTAACACTTGAGGGAGGGCCCGAAGAAGTCCAGTGTGTAGGAAGAATTCGGGAAAGGAGGCGTGACACGGAGGATGTCGCCAGATGTGGAGGTTGCCGCAAGGATTCGGTGCACCGGTATTGCTGCGCCGATCAAGTGTTGTGCGCCCTGGTATTCTCCCCAGTTGGGAGCATTCTCATAGCTCAGCGACGGGACCTTTGCGTCTGTTGTGTTGACTGTTATCTCGAGACGGACTGACAGCGTCGCCGGAGTGATGGTAGCAATGATCGGAATGCACCTGGTCAAAAATATCAGCATCTATGGGCATTGAAGGCTAAAGTTGCTTCACTCACCACATTGCAGCGGCCAGCAAGCATAGGAGCTTCGCTTGTGTCAAGGCCTCTCCGTTGAGGAATGACGTAGGGTCCACTGCCAGAGAAAAGATATTGTCCAAGCCACGGAGGGATATCGGTTTAGTTCTCAAAGTAACCCAAAGCCTTTGGGTGAAGGCTACGCCAACGGACGCTGCCAGAGAAGCTTTCGCAAGGAACGCGAGGCCGGTTCCGACGCGGACAGCCCACTGTTGTGTTAAAGAGGACTCCACCGCCGCTCCATCAAGCGATTGGTAAAAGAAGTGATGGGTAATACAGCAACCAATCCCGAGAATGAACAGTGAAAGCATCAACGTCGGAGACTTCCAATGGACGCCCCACTGGGCTTGTGGAGGGACAGCTGTTGTGACGTCATCATCACTGATGCTTTCGAAGCCAGTACCCTGGTCCTGAAGCTTCGGTTGGTCGAAAAGTGAGGAATTTTGAGTCCTGAGAGTGGTGGCATCCGATGAGATGGCCGAGCTATCGTCGCGGAAGACCGAGGGCGAGCGTCGATGGGCGGGATAATTCTCCCATGCGGATTCCGAGTCGGCCTCGTCGATGCGCTCCAAAGGACTAAGGATTCGGTTGTTGGTGCTGAAGTCCGAGATGGCTGTCATTGTCGAAGCCAAGGAAAGGAAATTAATTGGTTGTATGGGGAGAGAAAAGGGCCTGCCTGGGTTTGTTTAGACTCGGCGCAAGCGCGACGTTGGATCCCATCTTTAACGTGAAGGGCCTGCTCAGAGCCAGTGACGATGTGCGGCGTGGTTGGCAGCCGACAGAGCGCTTAGCAGCATCGAGGTCAACGACTGGTAACGGTTTCGTTTCCTCGCCGCTTCTCGTATGCAGAGAGGGGCAGCCTCCGACTACAAGCGCTTGATGTTGCTGATGTAATGTGCAGAATCGTCGTTGATTGGGTTGGGCGCGATGTGCAGGCGTCTCGTCAGCCAATCGTTTCGCGACTTTGTTCTTTTCTTGGAACACCCAGCCCGTTTCGGTGGCTCCTTGCATCGACCTTGTTTCAGCGCCGTGCGAAGGTCGATCAAGGTCGGTACAACTCACTCTCGACGTGTCTATAATAGAAGCTAAGCAATCCATTTGGAAGACTGCAGAACAGCCAAGCAATCACCGCGCATGCTGCATCGCCATGTCATGATGCGCCGTGCTGGGTCCGTGCTCATGACTTGCTTGAGCGCCGGGTCAAAGCTCGACCCACAGGCTGAAGGCCGAACCAACAGAAGAGGCGCAGCTCCGGGGTTGCCGACGACTGCGACTGAGTAGTATGCACGGTCAGCAATTGTTCTGCAGGGCGGAGCATATGAACCAAAGGATCCAAGGAAGCGTGACAGGAAAGAACCGGCGCTCGCGCTCGAAGGAGACGAAACTTGGAGTCGTTGTTTCGGTGTTCTGGACCCATCTCGAGACCCACCGATCAAGCACCCTGCGACCCATCGCACATCAAACAGTAGGGGCCCCGCTTTCAGCCACGATACAGCCTCTTCGACTTTCATTACAATTTCCGGTAGGTTAGAGAGGACCCTCACTCCCTCTTTCACAAAGGATCAAGTCTAAGCTTTCGAAGCCGACTTCAGCACTATCTTCTGATGTACTGCGCTTTGAAACTGCTGGCGGAGAGCTCGTAGATGGGCGTAATGCCCGGCAGTTCCGCGCTTTGGTTACCATCCGGCAACTCTTTCGCGGGGTCTTGAGCTTGCATCTCCAGTCGCTAATTTGGTGGTGGAAGTTTGGGAGCCTTGAAAGGCCAATGTTTCCTCCGCCACGTGAAAAACACCCAGGCACCCAACACCAATGCCAAGGCCGCGACACTCCTTGTTGTGGTACCAGCTGTAAACCTCCGCTCAATCTGTCTGTTGACATCTAGTTTTTGGTGCTGGAGTTCTGGTTGCTTATCGGATATGACCTCTGTGCATATCTCCTTGGGATCACAAAGATGAAAGCTTACAGAAGTTTTGGACGCCAAACTACTCGCATGTGCCTCGTCGCTAATGGTATAGAGCTTGATAGTGTATTCCAAAAAAAAAAAAACCAGCCCGAAGACCGAAGCAAAGCCACTTCCCCCCATTCAGATCTGGTATTTGACTGGAAAATACCACCCCTGCCATCGGCACATGTCGTGTTGTTTATAGGGATGTCCTCGTTGCAGCAGCCACCTGAATCGACGACGATGATATAGCCGACACCAATAGCGAGAAAGAGTTGAACCGACTGCATTCTCACCGCACCCAGATCTACCTGGAAAGATGACCATGGTCCGTCATTTCCATCCCTCGCGAGGATAAGTATTCTTCTGATGACACGGATGCTTGTCTTACCAAAGATTACTTGGGCCAACCACCACTGTACCTTGGCTATCTTGTGCTTTGCTCGCTAGATTCAGGAATAGCAGTAGAAGTAGAAGCTAGAAAATTTGCAATCTACTCATCCTGCTCAATGGCTCGTGACGCTGGTGTTGGACCCCCGGTACCGTAAGCCGAATTTGCGGGGCGGTCCAAGTGTAAGTGACTACAGGCCCAGTTAATACCGGGGGTTTGACCTTGTTTTGGCCTACTTGGACGTGCATGATGATCCGTGTTGCAAGGATAGATGAATGGATTCATGATTCGTGGGGGGAAAAGACCGATGCAAGTCGCATCTGAAACGTAAGAATATGCGTGGACATCACACAATTCATATATACTGACGGAGAATGCAACAGCAGATCCAGCACGAATGGAGACATGGAACAAAATCCTTCCCACCGAACGCGGTTGCTGGGTTTACTTTCATTCGCTCCCAGTCCGTCTGAAATCATCCTACCCCACGACGAGCCCCCAATTGCCAAAGCCCAGGATATCCTGCGGCCTCTTGTTTCGCCTTTTCGTCTGAACACTCGTTTTCCCGGGTCCAAAGCCAGAAATTCCCTTCCATATACCCAGAACGCCCACGGACAGCCATGATGGGCACCTATCCCTTCGAAAGCCAAACGCTCGGCCACCCTGCCGTCCACTGCGCCGTATTCCCCAGAATCGACGGCCGATATCTCGGCAACGCCGTGACAGCGCTCTCCGTATCCGCCCTCACCCCGTCGCCATCCCGGCCACCATCACCATCACCGTACTCACCACCGCCACCCCTACCCTTCCCACCACCACCACAAACCCCCTCCCTCAACTCCACCCCTCCCCCTTCCCCTTTTCTCCTCCCACCCTCCTCCTTCTCCTCCGTAACAACAACATCCACATCCAACCGACTCCCCTTAAACTCCCTCCTCAACACCGCCCGACTCGCCGTCCTCTCATATGCACCGCCACCACCAGCAACCCCTCCATCCCCCCTCGTCCTCGCCCACCGCTTGAACGGCCCCAGCCGCGCTCTCCACGCAAACAGCCCGCCGCACATGGCCACGAACCCCGCGCTCCCCAGCACCACCCCCGCGATCGCGCTGCCCGACATGCTGTACACGGCGACCGACGTGGCGTACGTTTTCCTGCGCTCGGCTTCGGCGGAGGCGGAGGCGGAGGCGGCGGCGGCTGCTGCGGCGTCGGATGACGATGACGATGGGACCGAGGTGGCCATGGACGATGCGGCGGAGACGAGGTAGGATTGTACGTCCGTGGGGAGGGCGCGGTACCAGGACGGCGTGGAGACGGCTGCGGCGGAGGCGAGCGCGGTGGAGGCGGATGCGGACGCGGTTCGTTGGAGGGAGAGGACTTCGGAGGCGAGCGCGATGGTGGCGGCGGCGGGGTTGGTTGCGGCGATGGCGAGGATGGACATGGGGATGCCGGTGGCGAGGACGGAGGAGATGGAGGAGGAGAGGAGGGCGGCACTAGAGAGAGAGAGAGAAAAAGGGTGGGACGGTTAGTTTGGCGTCGGTGGCGTTGGGAGAGAGGGAGGAATTGGTTCTGTGTTCGGCAGGGAAACTGTGCTTACTCGTCGAGAGAGGTGGCGTCTCGCTTGAGGTGGGCGGTTGGTGCGAGTGTGGTTGTCGTGGCGGCTAGAGGAGGCGTGGTTGACTGGGCCAGTGGCCGCCGACTGGTCATTATTTGCGAGGGCTGCAGCAATGCTTGGCCATCGTGCCTGCCATGCGAGATGAGGACTGGGTCAATCTAGGAATTGGAGCCGAGACGTACCGCTGCGGACTTGGTCGACCTGTGACCACTGGGGAAGAGACCACGCGTTCAACCCCGAACGAGAAAAGAAGAAAGAGAAAAACCGAAAGAGCTGAGAAGACCTGTGGAATCATCCCAGAACGGATTGAGATGACCTGCACAAAGGAAGAATAGAAATTAAGGGGGAAAAAAAACCCCCAGCACTGAAGCGTGACCCGCGCAAAGATTCAAAATCGAGAGGTGCAAAGGAAAAGGCAAAGAAACGGGTTGCTCAGAAGCGGGCACAGGCAGGCCTCGCGATACAGCCAGAGACTGAAAAGACCGGCAGCTGGCTTGGGGAAGGTGGGCATTGAGAAAAGGAGTTATTAGTTATACGGAGCGGGCGGATGATGTTTAGATGACATACAAGGATTGCGGAGGGCGGAGGTGACCACCCAGAAGAGCCCAGACGCCGGATCCGTGGCAGGGGAGCCGGCGGGTGCTAGCCCGGCTAAACGGGGAAGATCCGCCGTCAACGAGTCGGACTTCTTGAGGTCCTGAGTCGGCATTCGATAACAGCGGTTACTATTCACCAATAGGGGCCCAACTCGGCCCTCGTATTCAGCCTTGAAGTTGGCGGGAGAGGCGCTTGCTTGCAGACGGCAGGCGGTAGTTCAAACGGCTTCTAGGACTTTAGCTCACGCCATGAGGCGTAGGGCAAGCCACATCAAGGGGTGACGAGGCCCTTGTAGACTTGAAACGCGCTGCAGCCACTGTCTCTGCGATTAACTTTCTCCCTACAAGCCTCACCGTTGCGGCGTCCCATTACCACGAGAGCTGCACCGGAGAAGCACCGATGAACCGCGCTTCCCGGCCTTTTAGGTCCAGAGAAAGGTACCGACCTGAGAACCATCTTCATTAAGCTGGTTGCTTCAGAGGGTGCTTTGAGAAGCATAGCAATGTGTCCATCAAGTGGTCCCTTTCTGTTCCTTTAATCGTTCATTTGCGGTTTCCACCGCTGAGAGTGCCAGCCGCCGAGTTCCGTGTCTGTATAGTGGCTCTCAAATAAGCGGCTCCACACCACACACGCGGCGCAGCAAAGAGAAATGTGTCTCATCAGTGGAAACACATGACAACTGCGGTGGAGGGCGTCCGGGATTCCAAGGGTACTAGTAGTATGAAACGCGTAACGATTCCCACATCGTGCTGACGTTGAGGATCGCGAGACCTGGAGATATCCGTTGAGTCCAGCTTGATTGGAGGGACAATTTTCTGCTTGTGTGGAACCATGAGACATGTCATGGTTCTCTTACCATTGGTGTGGTTACCACGTGGCTGGTAGTTGCCGTGCAGGCATCTCGTATACTTCATCGGTCATGCCGAGTTCCGAAGTGTTGGGTCGTACGATCGTGTGGCGGTGCAGTCTTGCGGACTTGAGCTGTCGTAGACAAGGGATAAGCGGAGCAAAAGAGCGAGTCAGCAAAACAAACATCTGAAACGACGGTTCAGCTAGCCGCATTTGGAAGGCGACGAACAAGGCCGACTACCGCATCAGCTCGCTCGTTTCTGGTAGGCTGGATAGATAGCACTCAGTCTTAGAGGACTTAAAATGGCCAAGACCGAGTTTCGATGCGAGCTTGCATGGTCTGTCATTGCTTATGGCTCGTTCCTGAAAAGCTGTCGTCGTCACTGGGTGTATCAGGATGGGGTGGATGAATCATGGCTCAAGCAACCTCTGAATCGTCGAGGGGAAGAACATAGTCGTTGCTGTGTAATTATTTACATTTCTTTTTGTTTGAACTTTGCTGAATCAGGCAGTCGTAATGGCGGCCGTCGCTCGTGGTATATTACATGAATCGTGTGGAGTAGCGCCTGGCTCTCCAGATAGCCACCATACAAATTTGGTATTTTCCTCATGCCCCATGCATAGTATGGTTCATTGCCATCGATCCCAAAAGTCTCTTACGCACCCTTAGCGCCGAATGCCTTGCCACCAGCCGCCTCATCCAACGCCATGCTCTCGTCCAAGCCGCAGACCTGGAAGCAGAACTTGGGCGAAAAGTACTCGGGCGCACCAAGAACACCGGTCTTCTTCAGATTCTCGAAACCCTCTTTCATAGCAACGTATGCCGGAGCGATGCTGGCGAAGGGGAAGATAACAATACGGTAGCCCATCTCGCGGGCCTCGTCGACGGAGATGGTAGGCGTAGCGCCGTGCTCGACCATGTTCAGCACCATCGGCCAGGGGGCGAGGTCTTTGACGATGCGGCGGGCCATGTCCTTGTCGGTGACGCCCTCGAGGAAGCCGACGTCGGCGCCGGCGTCGCGAGCGGCCTTCAAGCGCTCCAGGGCACCGTCGTAGCCCTGGCCCTGCAGGGCGTCGGTGCGGGCGATGATGACGATGTCGCTGCCGATCTTCGTGCGCGAGGTGTGGGCGGCGCGGATGCGCGAGGCGTAGACGTCGACGTCGACGACCTCCTTGCCGGCCAGATGGCCGCAGCGCTTCGTCTGCACCTGGTCCTCGATGTGCATGCCGGCCACGCCGCCGCGCGCGTACAGCTCGACGGTGCGGGCGACCATGATGGGTCCGCCGTAGCCCGTGTCGGCGTCGGCGATGAGCGGGACGGAGGTGTCAAGCTGGGCGATCATCGAACTGTGCGCGACCATGTCGTTCTGCGTGGCGATGCCCAGGTCGGCGTGGCCCAGGCGAGACGCGGTCGTGCCGGCGCCGGTCTGTTGCAAGTTGTCAGCCGCCGGACAGATGGGTGGGTTTGCCGGGCGAGGCGCACCATGTACAGGCAGTCGAAGCCCACTGACTGGGCAATGCGAGCGGAGAAGCCATCGTGTACACCGGGGGCGACGATGATGTCCTTGGACTGCTCAATGGTCTGGCGGAGCTTGCTGGCAGCAGTGTTGAACGACATGGCGACTGAGGGGGTATCTTTGCGGGTGAGTGGGCTGGGCTAGAGCCCGCGCTCTCCCTGCCGTTATATACAGCCTTCACATTTTCTGTTACGCTGGCTTGTTGGAGCGTGCGGCTTTGACAGGTGGAGCCATAGTGTGAGTTGGGCGGGAGAGAGTTGAAGCCCTGGCCCGTCGGTGACGCCAGAGCCTCGCGGTCCCCGATCTCGGCCATGACTCGCACTTATTCCCGCTGTATTTCCCGCGAATCGCACGCCCGCTTACGATGTCGGAGCTCCCCAGCCAGACACCCATCACTAAACACCACCACCCTTCCAACTGCAGTCTCTGTGCTCATCCGCCACTCCGAGCGCCGCCGAGCAAGCTCGACGTCAGGCGGACAGTGCCGCCGCGGAGATATCGTCGCGCTATCTCCTGCCGTAGAACAGCGCGTCTGGCCGGTCCAGCACCCACCTGACGGCTCTGTTGCGCAGCTCGCTCCACTCGCAGAACCGCCTGATCTCGACCTCTGTGACTGCGACCCCGGTGCACACCGCACATGGATGCGACGCCGCCATCTTCCACAGCGCCTTCAGCTGCGGCATCCCGCTCGCCGCCAGCCCGTACAGCTCCTCGAACACCAGCGACGACTGCACGCGCACCCAGCCGAGATACGGCGCCGACGTGGGGGGAGTGGCCTGCTGAAGGAAGTTTGGGTCTACCGCCAATACCCATGGCTCGAAGTCGGTCGGCATCGCGCCCAGCGCGGTGCTGCGCGTGCTGGACATGGTCGTGATGCCTACGTGGCCGCGGAAGGGATGCCGCTCTGCGTACGCAAGAGCGCTTTCGGCGGAGGGGTGCTGCGGGAACCAGGCATTGGCGGCTCGCGGGTCGATTACCAGGAAGACGTCGCTGCGCATCCCGGGGTTCAGCTGCCCGCTGTCGCGGAGAGACTTGAAGTGTCTGCATTGTCTTAGCATGGTTTAAAGTCGATCTGAGGTAAGACGCAGGTAGGGGTGCGACTTACGTTCTGTAATTTTCCATGTCCGTGCCAGCCATCTCGATCCATTGCAGCTTTGCTTTGGGCTTGATCTTGTTTGCACCAGCCATCTTCTCTCCCCAGTTCATCAAGTCTCCTGTGATGGCTGCTTCCAGCTTCTCCCAAGCAACTCCGTCATACTCCTTCCACCGATACACAACGAATCCAAAACCATCCGCTTCATCTTCAGACTTTTGAAGCCGCTCTATCAGTCGATGCACCCATGGTTCCGGTTTCTGCTCCTGAGGTGGTGGGCCAAACAGTTTGTTCCTCTTCTTCGGGTCTTTGCCTCTCACTGCCTTATTGGCCTCCGCTTGGTCGTGAAGGACCATGTAATACTCGGCCTGGAAAGGGAACGGGCCGACGCCCATCGCGTGCCTTACCCTCGTGATCCCGTCTGCAAATATGCCCATCGCTGCCTCAGCCGCGCTGTGCATCTTGAGTCTCTCCTCTTGAAACTTCTCCGGCGAAGGACGAGAGGCCTGCCCAGAGGAGGCGTTGGAAGAGGCCCTGGTGAAGCCATAGCGCGAGATGCGAAAGTTATAGTCCACGTCGCGCTCGAGATCGATGAGCCTCGCCAGTCGGCCCAGGATTTTGGTGTTTTGGGCGTCAAGGTGCTGATCCTGGGCCTTCATCATGTCGAAGGCGTCGCTCTGGGCTTTACGGATGGCGTTGATGCGGCCGATCATCCAAGCGTGCGCCCTGACAGCGACGTCGTTGAAGAATGTCCTACACGAGATCAGTAACACCGAACCCCCCTTGAATAGTTAAACTCACTTGGTATACTCGTCCCAGAGCTCCAGAACCGGTACCGTCGGCTGCTCCGCCCGGCACCGCTTCTTGTTGACCTCTTGGGCGAACCATGCAATCTGCTCGGTGATACGGTTATGCGCCAACCGCATGGCCTGCTGCACCGCCGGATCGTTCAGGTACTCAAACACGGCCAGCGTCTTGCTCAGCAGCTCGAGCGCTTCGTACTCGTACTCCATCGAGCTGAGCCTGCGCCTTTCCCAGCGCTGGACCGACATGGGGGGCATTCCAGCCCACATCTACGGCAATCCCCACGGTCACGTCAGCCCGGCTACCACTGCCAAAACAAACACAGGATAAGCTCCCGAAAGAAAAAAAAAAGAAAAAAGAAGAAGAAAGAGCGAGCAAAACCCACCTTATCCTTCAACCCCTTCACCGCCCGGTGTAGCAAAACCATCCCCCTAATCTCCACCCCCTCTCCATCCGCCTCCGCATCCTCCATCTCCCGAAAACAAACCCCCCTCTCCATCCACCGAAACACCTCCCGCAACCTCCGCCCCAGCTCCCTCCCCTCCCCCACCTCCATCTCGTCCCCCTTCCTCAACCACACCCTTCCCTCCTGCTCCTCCCCCTCCCCACACGCGAACCGCAGGAACCCCCCGACCAAGCTCTCGTACTCAAACACGGCATCGGGCTCATAGTTGCTCTCGCGGTAGAACGGGTCCTCGGCGAGGGCGGCGGCGTCGAAGGAAGTCCCCCAGTAGACGCGCGGCGCGCCGTAGCCGATGGCCGAGTCGTAGACGGTCGGGCGCGCGTGGTGGCGGGTCGAGGCGGCGAGGTCGCGGAAGGGCGTGTAGGGCGGGAGAGGGCGGGAGGGGTGGTTGGGGTGCGGTGGTGGCGGTGGCATTTTTTCTTTGTTTCTTTTTTCTCTTTCGCTTACTTTGGCGGCCGGTAGGAATGATGCTGATGAGAGTAATGAGGTGGTCGCCCGCCGATGGTGTGAAAAAGCGAAAAGGAGAGGAGGGGGCACGATCGAGTCTTTTTTTTTTTTTTTATCGCCCTCGTTGCTGCCGGCTAAGGCGAGTCTGTAGGATTCTTGCCCCGTCGGTAGCGCGGTTGTAGCCTAACGCCACTTGCCATTTTTGGAACTCGTGCCTGGATTGGGGACCGTGCGCGTCGGGTTGGTCCGTTGCGTCTGGGCCCGTCGTCGTCGGCCGGTGGCGAGGTGGGCATCATATGAGAATGACCGAGGAAAAGGGATATGAAGTCCATTCTATTTCGTAGAATAAGGCTAAGGAATTCTTTCCCTCAGAGAGGCAACGGTGCCCTCGACCCCGAACCCGATTGTTTCATTCGAGCATTCTTGCCTCGGTATACCGCCGTCTGGCTCTCTGTGCTTGACAAGCCCAAACCGTAACTTGGTGTTTGCGATCTCTGTAGGGAGCGGTTGCGTTCCGGAGGTCCGGTCTCTGATTACGTCCTTTATCTGTAGAGAGAAGCCGAGTCAGCTGCCAAAAGGCGCCTCATCTTTCAAAACTTTGAAGTAAACTCACGTCGGGATTCTGCGCCGTGCAAATAAAAGTAGATACGGCAGAGCTGTAGCTCGCGCCGTTGCACAGAAATGCAAAAAAGCCGGCACAGATGATCAGAAAGGTACCAACGGCTGCGATTCCGTAGGCCAGGAGGAGGTTGTGTGGATCGTATGTGTAGACTGTGATCCGATCCGCGCGTGTGACGTTCCATGGCACTCGTTTACTGTTTACAATTTTAGCCAAAGATTCAGCTGAATACTTAACATATCCATACACCACCGAAGAGAAGCATACCTGAAAAATTCCCTGGTCATCAGATTCAATGACACATTTCGGGTAAGGTCCTCGATCATGGCCGCCAGAGGCTTACCACTACCCACCATAGAGCTGCTATAATAGTACGTGCTGATATCTTGAGCCATCGCAACGTACTCAATGGAACTTGTCAGGACAGTTTCTTGAATGCTCGCCGGAGGATCTGCCACAACGGTATCGCCAATCTTGGTGGTGCCGATGAACCCCAGCAGATGCTTTGCAATGCCCAAGAAAAATGCCGTATAAAATACTTGCTTGGTTGCAAATGGGTCATTCTCTACATCTGCCGGGTATAATGGTTGAAAGGGCTGGTCAAATCTGTTGAGAAACCTCGTGTCGGTTACGTGTACGCTTTGAACGCCGTCTGTCGTTATGATGTTGGTTGTTCTGGATACATTCCAGAGCTGACAAGTAACAAAAGTTGGAATAGTGGCATCCGTGTTTGGTGCTTGGTTTGCTACAACGATGTGGAACTCGTTGCGAGTACCATTCGCGAGCCCGAAATCCGTATCATTGTCGTTTGCACCCGGAATCCTTGCAAAGTATCCAATCTGCGTGCGTAACTTTCCATGGGAGTATTCGAGCTGGTCAAAGTTGATTCTTGAAACGTTGAGAAAGCGAGAATCGTGGCTGTCAATGCTGGTCGAGTATCCTTGGGAACGAAGCGCAGCAATAGTCACATCGCGTGACACCTGGTTGGAAGAATTGTCGCACTTGATGCCAGGAGCAACAAAGTCAACCGTGTAGCTTGAGTCTGCATCTGTGAAGGGTCGAGGGATGGAAAAGAGCTGGCCGAAAATGGCGCTTGACAATGTCAACTTCTTGAACTCCTCCGCGACACGATGGTTCCCAATGGTAACGTCCGAGTGGATGATAACGCCTTGTGTGTTTACCCATATTGAAAGAAGTTCTTTGAGGGGGATGATGTCCTGCGGTGCTAAAGGAACTGGAATGTTTGCGATGACCGGACTTTGCGCAAATTCGGGCTTTACCGAAAGCGTTGCGGGTGTGACGAGCGTTATTAGCGGTATGCACCTTTGCACAGCAAAATTAGCACTCTCTCGATGCTTTTGGATAGGAACCAACCTACCATGTAAGAATTGCCAATACTGTTCCAACTTTAACCCTTAAAAGCATCTCCCAGCTAGAAAAGGAGAGCAACGTTTGGGTTGCTGAGAAAGCAGCGTCGATGCCTTGAATTGTGATAAATTTCTCCCTGAGTGTCTTCCAAAGCCACTGAATAAATGCCACATTTGCAGCACTACAAAAACAGCATTTGGCGAGAAAGGCGAATGCGTTACCAATGCTAAATAAGATCAGTGATAGCTCTCAGGAAAGTAGTGCAAACCATTACCGAAGGGCCCATTGCTGCCTGTCTGTGCTCTGAACTTCTTTTCCACTCAGCCAGTGATAGTAAAAGTGGTGCCCAATTGAAACGGCGATTCCGACGATTAAAAGCGCGAGCATGGACGGTGAAGCCCCTAAATGACATGCCCGTGGCTTTGGCGACTTGTGGAAAGTTGAAGTCTTGTTTTTTTCCGTTGCACGACTATAAATGCGTGGTTCTTTACTGAAGTCTGATGGTGTGGTTGAAGGAGTAAAGGAGGAATCCGTAGCTGGCGTAGATTGCCGTCCGGCGGTAATCAAGGTACTCTCAGAGTACTGAGGTGACTCCGACGATGACTGGACAGGCCTGTTGCCCGAGTTTAGTTGCCTCTGGTCAAGCGAATTTCGCGGTTGGCGATGTTGCGGAGGATACATGGTGAACTGCACAGGCAGGATACTGCGGTGGGAGTGAGGACAGCTCGAACGTCGTTTAGAGGCCAGATGAGATGGGTACGGATAGTTAATAAAATAGAATATTCCAAGATAAAATTCGGGGGCCAAACTGACTTCATTATCCCTGGTCGCACAGGTCGGTGCATACTGCCGAAGAAGGTCCCTGTATTCAGCTAACAGTTCGCACAACTCAAGGCTTCTCCATTCTCAATGGCAATAAATATGAGTTTGAGGCTGTGCATCCTCAAACATGCTTTTGTAGATCTTGCAAGTGCAAGTGCGGCGAGTCCGAAGCTGTTCTACGCTGCCTATTTGTCAACTGCGTCGGCACTGATGAGAAGTGGCAATGCCTGCGCTCCAATTAGAAGTCTGCACCGTCGCAGCCTAGTGATTCCCGTGTTGATAAGCCCCGCACTCTTGTGCATCGCTGGTAATAAGTGCATCTGACCTGTAAGCGCTTGTTCCACTTCCACCGACGCTTCTTTCTTTCTTTTTTTTTCGGAAGTGCTTTTTTACATGTGTAGGTTCTGGACCTATGAAATCCACCATAGAATCCAGGCTACTCCTTAGCCACCAATGTTGCCAGCCAACTCAGCTGCAGACGTTCCTATTCCTGCAGTTAGCACCGTACAAACAACCAAACACCTTTACTTACCCTCAATACCATATCCGACCCATCGTCCCATCGATGCGCAATATCCTCCCTACGACTGCCGAACGTAAACGCCAATGCTATACCCACAATCTTCTCACCCTCGTCCGCCTCCCTATTTTCAAACCGCCAATAGTCCTTGATAGGCGACTCACCCCAGCACGCCTGCCCTTCATTCGTCCGAATCTACAACAACAACTCCGATCAGCACTCACGCAAGAAAAAGCACAAGTAGCAAGCGCGCAACGGCACTACTCACCCTCACAGCCTTAATCTCGTCATCACGCACCACATCCACCCCGACCACCTCCTCCCCGCCCATCCCGTCCACATCCAGCCTCACCTCCCTTAGCCCCACCGCCCACTCTCTCCACCACATCGGCGCATTATTCCCCCCCTTCTTCTTCCCCTCGGACGAGATCCCTTCTTCGCCCCTCAACATCCGCCGCACGGCCGCCGGCCCGATCTCGCGCGGCGCAAGCTTCGACTCGGCGCGGTACTCGGCGCGCACGCAGCACACGTGGCGGCCGTCGTCGTAGAGCCAGGCGGTGAGGCGGGCGAGGTTGCGGCGCTCGAACGCGTTGGCGGCGAATATGAGCGGGTGGGTCGGGACGATGTCTTCGTGCCACGGGTTTTGGATCTGGTAGCGGCAGAGGGTGCGGTCGGTGGAGGGGAGGGCGCGGATTGTGCTGTTGTTGTTGTTGTTGGCGTCGCCGTCGTTGTTGGACCGGATGGGGTGGGAGGGGTTGTGGAGGGGGGTGGCGGCGGCGGCGGTGGGCGGGACGGAGGGCGTGGTGGTCCAGAGAGGTTGGTGGAGGAGGGGGAGGTGGGGTGGCGTGTTTTCGGAGGAGAAGGAAGGGGAGAGGATGGCGCTGTCGGGGCGGGGGTGCTGGAGGAGGCCGAGGCGGGTGATGCGGATGCGGCTGTCTTCATCCGCTCTGGTAACTTGTCCCATGATGCCGACGAAAATGTGGTCGGAAGAGATGGGGAGCAGGCGTTGGCAGTGCGTAGGACTGGTGTCTCCAAGCTTGACATCTCTGCCGTTGGTCATCCGGATCTGAGCACCATGTCGTAAGCGCTTGAGCATCGGGGGGAGTAGCACGGGTTTCGGAACGAATGCTGATACTTACCGTTATTCCTTTGATCGAGGTCTCCGCCTTCTCTTTATCGAAGACATCTGGTAGATGCAAAACCAGCCCTCGGATCCAGCGGCCTGGTTCAATCTCGACTGTCTCCTTCTTAAGCCTCGATCCGAACCTCCCCCCACCATCAGACCCAAACAGCCTCCTCTCCCCACTAACCACAAGCGTCAACCCCATCAGCGTACGTTGTTCATCCCAAGTCGCCTCCAAAGCCGCACCTCCCTCAACCTCTTCCCAGGCACACACCCACTGCACCGTCGACGTCCTCAAACCCTCCTCATTCTCCGGCACCGGCCACACCACAACCGGCAACCCGGTATTGACCACCCCCCGCCAAATCTCCCGCGCCTCCCTCCCCACCGCCCTCTCCCGCTCCTTCTCCCTCACTCTCCGCACATACAGCGCGTCATACTGCTCGCACACGCCCCACACCCTCCTCCGATTCGCCACCCCCATGAACGGGCCCTCCAGCCCCCGCCGCGGTCTCGTGCACGCCTCTAGCCACAGAAACAAGCCCTTGAAGTCCGTCTCCTCCGGATCGACGGTGCCGTGCCGCATCAGCACGTGCAGTTCCCAGAACCACGGCATGCAGCGCCGCAGCGCCTGCCGCCAGAAGCCCGGGTTGCGCACCGACGAGCGGACGGCGGCGTGGACGGGGTACGAGGCGGTGGCGAGGCGCGGCACGGCCTCGGCGGGGAGGAGCAGCAGGATCTGGTGGGTGATGTCGTAGGGGAGGCGGGCGAAGGGGTCGCGGCGGACGCGGGCGGAGAGCGAAGCCGAGGTGAGGGGCTCGGCGGTGCCCGGCGGCGTCGGGAGGGCGAAGTCGTCGGTGGAGACGGTGTTGCGGAGGAGGGTGGTGAAGGTGGGGTTGCTGAGGGGGTAGATGACCATCATCTTGGCGTTGGTGGTCTTTTGTTAGTGGATCAGGGTGGGTGGGTGGCGGGAGGGAGGGATGCCGTACCTCTTCGCCTGGCTTGGACCACCAGCATTGGTCGTGTTCCTGCGATGGCTCGCCGTAGTCGAGCTTGGGTAGGCCCCAGCCCATCAGACCGGAAATGATATGGTACAAGGTGTCTTTATCGAGGTTGTCGATGTTGTCATTGCCGCAGAAAACTCTCGTTAGGAGCTTGAGACATGGCTCGTGAATGGGATAACAAGCGGTCTGGGTGGCGTCGTATACACGATAGCTGGTTGATAATCAGACAAAGTATTCCTGGGTTGAGTTGCAGTATTTCTACCATTGAAATTCGTCCGAGTCTTCGGGAAAATTTGGGTCTGGAGCCCCTCTGTCAACATGACGATAGAGAGCGGCAGAAATCACATACCGTCAGACTCGACATTTCTCATGCATCCCTGTGGGAATGTCAGAACTGGCGACAATTAGATAACGCGGGTTTGATACATAGTCTTCATAGTTTGCTGGCCGAGTGATGTACATTCTTTTACGATTAGAGAAGTCTACCGCCGGCCACTGGACGGCTTACTTGTCGATGCCAGTGGCTTTGGGATTGAAGCCCAAAACTTGAGCTTTGTATGTCCACTGGACGTCTTCCGGCCTGACGACTTCCGGATCATACCCACGAAATTCGCGCCTGTTGAGATCTGCAGCCATGATCCCGCATCTCAGCAGTGCTCATGACATGACGCAGCTCGGGAACTCACCTTTCTCACTGAAGCTGGGATCGAGTTCTCTCTTCTCCCTGACTGCGGCTTTGCGGGATTTGTCATCGATAGTGATATGAGCGCACGCAGGGCCGCCGCATACGGCACAGAAGATGTCGAAGCCCATTGCTTGTGGTGTGCAGATCGAAGTGTCGAGGATCGTGGAGAGGCTGTGGCCGGCGATGGACAGCTATAAGCGCTCGGCAAACCCCCTGGTCTGGTGCCTGGGCTAATCCACAAGCGTCGGCGCTAAGGATTCCACGCTGGCATCGGTCGCGCCTCGCCCAGGCGGCAGCTGCAGGCGCATGTACCCCCGGTGCCATGCAGCAATAATCGAACATCATATACCCTTGAACGTCATATCTGCTCTCCAGTATGTAGCCTAGTGGCAGGCACTTTGGGAAGAGTTCTGGGTGTGCTTTTGCCTACAGCCAATCAAAACCTCCGCACGCCGAATCTACCCGACGCAAAATGCTAATGCCAGCGTTGTCATGTCGTATCCGAAACCAAAGGCCATTCGCACTTCAAGAACACATCGAAAGATTGGGACCCAAAGAGCTGCTTTATATTTTGGTAGCTTGATCACTTTCAACTCCAATACTAGTCTCATTAGAAGGCATTGCAGCGATTGAAAGGGCACGGGTTCTACAGGCGGCAAAGCCATGGCCTTTTTTTTAGAAATGAAAACTTCAGTTACGACGGATTCTAGGGTGTCCGGCGATTAAAGTCGCGGCTATATTAGAGCTTTGCTTACCGAAGTCTACCGCGTAAACAAGCTTCGTCTAAGCAACCAAGCCTTCAGCCAAGGAGCTTCAGTCGAGCGGCATCCGGTATGACTAACATGGCGCAAGTGATTTCAGTAAAGCAGATGTGAGAAGATTCATAGTAAGTCAACGGCGCATGGCTTCTACGATTGCGCAGATTCTGCTGCGGCTGGGCGCTTGCAGATGAAGTGGACAGCAACAATGCTGACTTGCGCGTGCGCATCTCCATTCTACTATACGTGCATATAAAGAAGACAGACATGTGATCGTGCAGGGACTCAAAGGCCTACTGGAGGCGTCGAGGATAGACGAAGGGAGAGCCTTTTAAGTTGTTGCCGCATCGATTGTGTCGGATGGTGGCGCTAAATCCTTCGACCAACGGCCAATGGCCGTTGTGGACGCAACACCGGCGCGCGGTGAATGAGTTGGGAAAAGTAGGCGCTGCTGACGACAGTTTTCGGGCCGGTGTTTGGCGGAGGGACACCGACGTCTTTAAAGGATTCAGCCCCTTCTACCCCGCAAGGTGAACCAGCCAACACGATCAGTAAAGCTGAGTAATTTTGGGACACCGCCAAATGAGGCACTCCCCGCGGTGATACCTTAGGCAAACAAGCTGTGGTCCGAAACTCAGCTGCGGTGTTTAAATACAGGTCGAAACCAGAGGTATATAGTCAAACTCTCTATCCGACCATTTTGAACCGCTCAACATCACCCCTTCTCCAAGCATTTCCAGCAAAAAAATCTATTCCTCTACCACTTCAAGTATGGCCAAAGCTCAGGGCTCCTGCGATGCCCGCTTCGAAGAAGTCGAGAAGCTCTTCCAGTCGTACCTCGAATCCGGCGAGGAGCTCGGTGGCTCCATCTGTGTCAACATCGACGGCGAGGACGTCGTAGACCTCTGGGGCGGCTACGCCGACGCCGCCCACACGCGCACCTGGAACGCCGACACCATCTGCACCATCTGGTCGACGACCAAGGCCATCACGACCTTCGCCGCCTTCGTCCTCATCGAGCGCGGCATCCTCTCCCCCTACGAAAAGGTCTCCAAGTACTGGCCCGAGTTCGCGGTCAACGGGAAAGAAGACATCGAGGTCCGCCACATCATGTCCCACACGGCGGGGCTGCCCGCGTGGGAGCCCCCGATCGCCAGCGAGGACATGTACGACCTGCCCAAGGCGAACGCGCTGCTCGCGCAGCAGGCGCCCAAGTGGCCGCCCGGCTCCGCGTCCGGCTACCACATGGTCACCATCGGCCACCTCATCAGCGAGCTGGTCTTCCGCACCACCGGCAAGCGGCTCACGGCCTTCGTCGCCGACGAGATCGCGGGCCCGCTGGGCGCCGACTGCCACATCGGCGCGCGCGAGGCGGACTGGCCGCGCGTCGCCGACATGATCCCCCCGCCCGCCCCGCCGCCGCCCCCGGACGGTGCTCCCGCGCTGCCCCCGCCCCCGCCCACGGCGCTGGTCGAGAAGACCAAGACGCCGGTATGGCGCAACGG
Organism: Diplodia sapinea; assembly: GCA_023087385.1. Taxonomy (NCBI): domain Eukaryota; kingdom Fungi; phylum Ascomycota; class Dothideomycetes; order Botryosphaeriales; family Botryosphaeriaceae; genus Diplodia; species Diplodia sapinea. The sequence goes on along the minus strand of JAJMYO010000054.1, from coordinate 23,953 downwards.
CGAGCTCGGTGCCGCCAACGGGCACGCCAACGCGAAGGCGCTGACGCGCATCCTGTCCGCCGTCACCCTGGGCGGCGCCGTCGACGGCGTGAAGCTGCTCTCGCCGCGGACGGTCGACCTCATCTTCGAGGAGCAGGCGAACGGGGTCGACCTCGTGACCAACTTCCCCATCCGCTTCGGCATCGGGTACGGCCTGACCGGGAAGGACACGTTCGCGGGCTGGTTCCCCGAGGAGGGCCGCATCTGCTTCTGGGGAGGCTGGGGCGGCTCGATCGTCATCATGGATCTGGACAGGAAGATGACCATCTCCTATGTCATGAACAAGATGGAGGCGACGATTCTGGGTAACGATCGCACCAAGGCTTATGTTGAAGCTATCTACACGGGGTACCGTGGCGCATAGCTAGCTGGGCTGAGTTTCAAACTCAGCAATTTGTTCAAATCTACCGTGCACTACTTCAGTGCAGCCCTACATTGTTCTCGTTCATGATGGACCTCGGTGACTACTGGTGACTGCGTCATACACTGCCATGCAAGGTGTTGCAAGTATTGAAACTTCTGATGCAAAACCATTTGCTTTTTGTAAGTGATGAGCCTTCCGTCCGGCTGTGTCATCATAACAGCAAAACTTTGTACAGCTGACGTGCATCAAAGCGGAGTTATCAAAAGCTATTTGAAACTACTCTCGGCTTCATTATGGAGATAGCCCCTGCATGGCTATACACTGTTCCGCATGAAGATGGCAAGACACTCATGCGAAGGAGGGACAATATCACGATACATAGGAGAAACAGGTGAGGTTTTGCGCATCTATGTGCGTAATTTTCATTAGACCCTGGAAGGGTAGTGTCTATCTAGGTACTCATGTACCGTAAGGCAGCAAAACTAAAACACAATCTAGGGGAATTCTTGCAAATGACAAGCTTGAAGTTTGTGAAAGCCCGAAAGTCCCGATGGCCAACAAGCAAATCACCTCTTCCACCACCGAAGCCGATCTCTCGCGAAATAGCTGCGTGGCTGCGCCGGTGCCGTTGGATATCCCCCCCTAAAACTGTCCCCAAAGGTGGTATAAGAACTCTTCGTAAAGGCATGTCGTGAACGCGCTTTTGGTCGTGACAGTTGCTAAGTCGTAAATCGAAAACAAAACTCCAACCTGCAAATGAAACGATATCAGTGATGAAGTTCACCAAAGGGAAACAATTCCAAGACATACCATCAAACATGAAGGAAGCGGAACGGGTCCATCGGGCCATTTACGAGTCCCAAATGGGGCCGAAGGCCGGGACGCCGCGGCTCTCCATCGCGTAGACGAGCATCTTCGTGAGCTTCGGGTTGCTGATGACGAAAACAGCCTCGGCGCCGCTCTCACGGTACATGTTGTACGTGAGCTGGACCATGTTCGGGCGTCCCTGGGCCCTGGTATCCCAGATGAGCGCATCCGGGTCGCAGCGCTTGACCGAGTCGCAGATCCCCTGACCGTAGATGGCGGCCGGGCGGGGCGAGCTCCAGATAACGCGGCAGGGGCGGCGAAGCTGCTCGGGCAGGTTGAGGAAAGCGAGGCAGGGCCCGATGCCGGATCCCGTGGTGACGATGACGACCTTGCGGAAGATCAAGCACATCCCCAGGACTCCGGTCTTGGGGACGCCGCGCAGCCAGTAGTGGCGTTCGTCGCTCTTGTCCAGGACCTGCGACGCGGTCCAGTCTCCAGCCTTGGACACGATAATCGACTGGCCGTTGGGCAAGTCGGACTCGGGGTTGGGGAAGGTGGCAAAGGAGTGGTACTGTCCGAGGGGCGACTCCGCAATGGCAACACCGCGGAAAGGAGCGAGCTTCTCGTTGTAGTTGAGGCGAAGCGCGTGGTCCGACAGGTTTTCCACGGTGAAGCGCACCTTGCGAAGTAGCAGCCAGGGCATGATGATCATGAGTGTGATGGCGATGAGGAACCAGAATGAGGGCTCGCTGATGAGAGCGGAGCCAAAGGCCATATTGGTAGCAACGCGATTGTTCTCAATCACGAGCATGATCAAAGCCCAAAGGCAGCCAATCGCGAGCCAACCGAGGAAACGGTGCGAGAACTCGAAGTGGTTGTGCCAGTGCATGCGCATGTATGGGAAGCAGAAGATCAAGATGACCACGAGGACCGCCAGGGTGATGTAGGCCACAGCAACCAGCGCGATCGGGTTGGCAGTCAGGTCGTCGTGGATGTAAAGGCGGCTGACGGTGGCGCAGAGCAGGGTGAACCAAGCTGTGCCAGCGTAGGCGGTACCACTGTGGAAGCCTCCATTTTCGTAGACCTTGGCCAGAAGACGGCGGACGCGGAGCGGAGCGGACAACGGAGTCGAAAGGCAAGTGGAGTACAGTGCGTTGACAATCCACTCCTGGCGAACCGCGATGGTGCCGAAGATGTTGACAGCGGTCGCCGTTGCGAGATTGCCAGGGTTGATGTCCAGGGGGGATTCGGCTGTAGCGACCAGATGGACCAGAGCAATGAGGTTCCCAATAATGATAAGGGTGGAAATGCGACGGTAGACGCTCAAGATCTTGTGGCGGATATTGCGAAAAGCCCTGGGGTAACGCTTGTCAGGAACAGTGACAGCGTTGTTGAGCTCGACGGTGATTCCGGACTCCTTCAGCATACCAGCCTCCAATAAGGCGGCCGCCTTCATAACGGCCGCATCTTCGAACGCCTGGTGATTGGAGCTGGCGCTGAGGCGCTTCTCGTAGTCGGCGAAATCCTTGGACGCGAAACCATCGTGAACATAGCCGGGCATAGTGACCGGGCGCGGCGGGTCGTCCTCCTGCGAGCGGTGGGGCATGTAAGCTCCAAGTGGCTTGACGATGCTGTCCTGAGAAAGGCGCTTCTCGTAGTCGGCGAAGTCCTTGGCAGTGAACGAGTTGACGGGGCCAGGAGCAGTGTTGGGCCTGCTGACACTGATACCGCTGTCGTTGCGGATATGAACGAGTGGCTTCTCTTTCGGATCCGACATGGCGAAAGCGTATCGGTGGAAGTGGAGATGAGCCAAAGTGAAGAGACCACTGAGAGCGAGCCAAAGAGGGACGCAGGCAGGTGGAAGGTGTAAAGAAGGAAGACAAGCCGTGGAGATCCAGGAGCCTTTTTATACCCCCCGTGGACCAAGAGAATGTGAAGGTTGTATAGGAACAACGTTAGAATGGCGGTTGAGGTGTTGACTAGGTATCTCAGGCAAGCAGCCGCTGTTCGGCCGCGCGGTGGGCGACAACAAAGTGTGGTGCGGGACAATTTTTCTGCTCGCCGCTAATAGGCAGGAAGATACGAGGCGACACAGCGGGGACAACACAATAATGGCAGGCGGCGAGCATAAGGCGCGAGAAAGCGGGCTTAAGAGAAGGCGGCGCCCTGCATGCGTAGTGTGTTAGTAGCATATCCGCTATCACCCAGCTGCGGCGTCTCCGTCCACATCGCAGCTGGCGGCATGGGACCCGCCCGACCTCGCTCCACGGTCACCGCGCGTTGCTTCGGCAGGAGCAGTATGCACCTGCATTGGTGGCGGGATCCACTGTACTATAGCGCACCTGCATCCCACGCGACCTGAAGAACTCGCGGCTGAGGCTCTGATCGCCACGCCCTCACCCCTTCTGTGCCGGCGCGTCGCTTGCTCGAGGCTCCGGCCCAAGCAGCTGCTGGTAGCCGAGCAAGAGCCGTGGCCCAGCGCGAGGCGGTCAGCAGCCACAACAACGACGCTGGAGACTCGCAACCACACGGGGCACCAGCAGGACTCGAGGCGATTGCGATGGGCGTCGAGGGCGCCCGGATGGGGGCATCGCATCTGACTCGGGACGGGCCCTAGATCCGGATGCGAGAGTCAACATGGCAGCTGAGGTCAGAGGGACCTGCGCATGTGGTGGGCATGGGACAGGGCGCGTTCTTCAGGCGCTAGCCGCATGGGCGAGGAACTCCCCGGAACGGCGCTAGCGCGACGGCGTACGATACTGTTCCTCGCCGGCCTGACTCGAGCCAAGGCGATGGATTGGGCGGAGGGCGTCGCGGGAACCGGGAGAAGGTGAGGAATCCTCCCAGACGGGCGGCTGCGATCCACTCTCCAGCCCAGCGGAAGGGGCCCAGGGAGCCAGCGCGGGGCCATTCAATAGATCCGCATATAAGGGCCGGGGTGCGACTGGCGCACGCTGAAGAGCAGCGCAAGGAAGGTCGACAAGAGCGCAGATCGCGGGGCTCACGCGCGCACGCGAGGCGCGGGATCGCCGTTGGAAAGCCAGCCCCTCGGGAAGCGGCGCGGCTCGACAACCAGCCCCAAATTTCTGCTCACGCCGGCGCCCGGCTGCACAAGCTGCGGCGTGTGGTGGGCGAGGTCTGAGAGGGAGGTGTGAGGCGGGCGACGCCGCTGACCTGGGAGCTGCAGGCCCGAGGACGGGCGTGCGTGTCAGGCGGCCGTCGTCCGGCGTTAGTCGGCTCCCAAACGCCGTCGCTGCCAGGAGCGCAGCTCGCTGTACGAGGAAGGGAGCCGCGAGCTCATGTCCCAGCGGTCGGCAGGCGGTGTGGGTGAAGGTCGAAAAGAGCAGCGGCAGCAGAAGGACGGGCCAACGCTTAGCTCTTTTCGCCTGCTGTGCCGCCAATTCGGGCCGCGGATGGTCGTCCGTCAGCCTCCGCGGTGGGTGCCTGCCCAGCGCCTCAACACCACCAGTGCTCTGCTCGCCCCCACCTCACCGACAACCCTGTTCGCCTGCTCGCCCCATCTCCACCCGGATTTTCATCGCTATTTGCTGCATGGCTCCACTTGCCATGATTCTGCAGTCTCTCTGCACGTGCGATGGTCGTCACGCCGCTAGCTTCGACTCGATGCTACAGGCCCTGAGTCTCCAGCCCACTCATCGCGTCGCCCTCGGCTCGATCTGGACAACACCATACTGCTAGCGCACGATGCTAGCGCAGACGCCATGCTGCCACGTCCTCGCATTAGTTTCTTTCCCATGGCCCAATACTGCGCGCCAGTTCCGCGCCGGTCTTCGACTGCCGAAAAAATGACGCCTTCAAACGTTCAGCTCGCCGTTTCCTGTCACCCTTGGATTGCTTGCGCCGGCTACTGCTGAACATTGCCTTGTTCAATCTTCCGTCACCGCGCTGCTTTGTCCCGCTTTGATGGCCATAGCGCGGTGCATTCTGTCCCCACCCGCCTACCTTAAAGCCCGCGCGTGCAGCTGTCCTACTTCACTTCCACCTCTCCAGGTAAAGAACCCGTAGCACCTTCTTCACGTCAACTGTACGACGCAGCAATATGGATCTCGTCTCCTGGACCTTCGGCGGCAACCTGCCCGATCCCGACAAGCCAGTACGCATCCCCTTCCCAGCACTCCGCGTCACCTTCGCTGACCGACCTAGATCTTGATAGACGCCCTGTCGCCTTCCGTTTCGTACTCATACAACCAGATCGTTGCCAAAACCCGTCAACTGATAGCCGGTCTGCGTGCCCAAGGCATCCAGCCTGGTGACTGCGTTTGTGTAAACACCTTCAATGATGTAAGAATCTTCCTATCCACTTCACTTGCGATTTCTCACCCCAACTCAGCTCAACTACTCCATTCTGTACCTTGGAATCATTGGCGCTGGCGCCATCTTCACTGGTGTCAACCCGGGTTACACTCCAAACGAGATCCGTCATCATTTCGCCTTGACAAAGCCGAGTTTGGTCATCGTTGAGCCCGCGATGCTGCAGAAAACTCTCACAGCTGCAGAGCAAATTGGCATATCGACAGACCGGATATACGCGTTCGACACTGAGACTCAAAACCCGGATTCCTCGATACTCAGCTGGACATCGTTGCTTGAGCATGGCGAGTCTGATTGGGTCACCGTCCAAAGCCCCCACGAAACCGTCGCTTCGTACAACTCGACGAGCGGAACGTCTGGCCTGCCTAAAGCTGCCATGATCACTCACTCTTACCATGTATCACAAGCAGCTGCTCAGTGCGAAGAAACCGAGTATCCTGTAAGTATTCCCGTGCTGTTCACATATGCTCGCACAAAAGCTGACATCCACGACTAGCGTTCTCGTCTTCTGACCCTGCCGCCTTTTCACGCATTCGGATCCCCCATTCTGCCTTCGACAATTCGCCAAGGTATTCCTACTTATATCATGCGCCGCTATGCAGAAGCCCCTTTTCTGGATGCCATCGCACAGTACCGTGTGAGCGAGACCTACGTTCCGCCACCGGTGCTCATGGCTCTGCCGAAATCTGCACTAGCAACGCGCGAAGGCCTTAACAGCCTGCGGTCTATTTGGATGGGAGGAGCAAGTGTCAAGTTTGCGCAACAAAAACCCCTGTACGATCTGCTTCACGAGGACGCGTGCATCCGGGGTGTGTGGGGGATGACCGAGTCTGGCTGGATCACGTGTGTTCAAGATCGCACAAGGCGTGAGGATGACAGCGTCGGCCAACCAGTCGAAGGCTTCGAAATCAGGTACGCAATCTCGACGTCCTTCGCGGTGTTTTCTTTTCCCAGCCACTTCCATCCTGCTATCTTCCCGTGTCTCGCGCACCCGGATGCTGACTTGCATGACGCAGAATTGTCGACGATGATGGCGAGCCGATCACCGCGGACAATGTCTCGGGCGAGCTACTTGTACGGGTCCCGCATCCTCTCCTGTCATACATCTCCAATCCTGTCGCCACCGCCGAGGCCTTCACGCCCTGCGGCGCCTATCTCCGCACTGGCGACATCGGCTACCGCGTAACCGACACTGTCACAGGCATCCCTTCGCTGTTCATCGTCGATCGCGCGAAGGAGCTCATCAAGGTCCGTGGCTGGCAGGTGTCGCCAACGGAAATAGAGTCGGAGCTGATGCAGCACCCGGGAATCGCCGACGCGGCCGTCATCGGCATCAAGGAGGCCGACGGCGTCGAAGAGTTTATCCGCGCGTATATTGTGCGCAAGGTCGTCTTCAGCACCACTGATGAGATGCTGATTGACGAAACGGTGCTGCGCACTTGGTTGCGCCAGCGCCTCGCGGGGTACAAAATGCCCGCCGAGACCGTCTTCGTGCCCGCTGTTCCGCGCAACGGGACAGGCAAGATCCTCCGCCGCGTCCTGCGCGAGGGCCAGACCATCCAGCCTCCGAAGGCTCCCGTTCACAAGCGTGTCGACTCGGCCATGTCAGGTTTGGGCTCCAACTCCAACCCGCTCGGAAGCAACCCGGTCGTGCCTCAGGACGAGAGCGCACCAATCGGCCACGCGCTTTCGACCGTACGGTCCCAAGTCGAGATGGACTGTGCCGTTGCGGTGCCTTCGGTCGCTGCCGGAGAAGAGCAGAATGCGCCCAGCGATCCTCCAGCGGAGCAGAAGGACGTCGTCGCCACCACACTGTCTCCTCAGTCCAATGAGGTCTCCTCTGTGGACAAGAAGGCGCAGAAGAAGCCGGTTTCGATCAGGAGCAAGCTGAAGAAGCTTGCTGCCAAGAAGGACAGGCTCGTCTCGCGCGTCATGGCCAGCTGGACGCACTCGCTGTACTTTGTCAGGCACGAGTTTGGCAGGCACGAGTTTGGCAGGCACTGAGTGCTTTTGCCGTCGTTGCTGCTATCGCTCTCGCTCTCGCTCTCGCTGGAACGCCTGGTCTGCTTGATGCAGATCGCGTTCCTTGTTTTATGCTGCTCTTAGTGATACCTACTGCTATTTTCTGTTGGTCGATGAAAAAGCAGTCCGTTGGGAATGTTTGACGAAAGCATTGTTCAAGCGTTCATTCAAAGCATTCGAAAGAGTCGTTACTTGTTTATTCCTGCTTGCTTTTGGCATGATTGGAATGATGACGAGTATCCATGGGTCACGCACATGCCACCATGATGTTGATGGGATGATGTATCGGATGGGTCGGTCGGCGTTTGGGTCTGTTAATACCAATGGTCTTTTTGGAGTTGAATGTGGTACGAGAAGTGACTAGATTGCATTCACGGGGGATTCGACTACTTGTAAATACTTCATCTAATTTTTATTGTTTTCTCTCCGACACTTTCATAATCACTCGTCTGTGAGTCCTTCTGTGCCCTACAAGAGATACTGCACTCTTTCTGCATGTGCAGTTGAATCAGCCATCTGGACAAGCACGCGCCACGTTATGTTGACCATCTGTATTTGGTTAAGAGCTTCGATCGCCTGGCCATGTCGCAATTTCCCACCGTTTATTTGCCACCGGAGAGTTAGGGTAGCTTTTTGAGCCGCTTGAGCGAGAAGCTTATCTCTATTCGTTCTGTTTTTCTTTTCTCCGCAGCGAAGTGCGCATGATCGCTAATTGCGTGTACACGAACCAACCTCCTTGTGAGAGCGATTTGTTTCCCGGGATTGTCTTTCTCTCTGCTTCTCATTTTATCTTTTTGTTTGTTGAAGATCGAAGACTCGACTGTAGATACTTCCTAATTAAGTTTGTCTCCTTTAGGCTTAGTTGCTTTTATCATGTACATATCCTGTTCGTTTGTTCAGCCCCTTAGAGGGCTAATCCATTCAGTTTTCAACAGTGTTCCTTGCTCTTTGTCCTCTTTGCCTTTTGTTCCATGTCGTTTGTGCTTTATTCTTTGTTCTTTCACGAGCACTCGCCCGTGACAAAGGACGACTTGAATCGGGAGCTCATGGACGAGCCACCGCTCAGAATCCCTCGTTGGCCGATGAGGAAGCGTTGGTCGATGGCCATGCTCGGCCTGGTTCGCAAAGCGCTATTGGTGCTGAGCTATGAGTTCGGGATGGAGCGGCGTTTGGATTTAAGGGGGTTCGTTCTGAATGTGGGGCTGCTGGTATGCGTTGGTGGAGATGCAGGCATGCGCGGGCCATGCTTGTCGATGCTTTTGAATGGTCTTATGGCTTGCTTCATGCTCTTTCGTATCGCTAGAGCCTTGAAAATGTTTGAGGTGTTGGTGGTGATGCGATCCTCGGAATGTCACTGGACAAACATTTCTCCAAGATATCACAAAGACTGGGGTCAGCGAGCGAGCCTCAACTGGCGCCGATGGCTAAGCTTCTTCCTTCACCTTTGGATATGAGAGTGCTTAGATGCAACTGTCTTCAGGAGAAAAGTGCTGTGTCCTTTTCCGTGTTAAAACCGCAGCACCGAGCTGGACCAAAAGCCCCTTGACATCTGCAAGCACATGCCTTAGCCTTAGCCTTCTAGCGGCCAGGATTCGAAAGTCGGAATTAGTCTCCATCATCAGAAGTCTGTCAGGACCCATAAACGGTGTTATTTTTGTCCAGCTCTCTCGTACTTCTGCGGTGGTTTGAGATCCTTCACGGTCCACCGACATGCTTCCCCGACTTGATCCCGATAAAACCCTGGTGTAAATTAATGCGGGCCATGCTGGCGCACAAAAGTTGTATCGTAGTTGAATGCAGACCGAGTCAAGAGCAGGCTGTTATCGAGGGAAATGAATCATTCTGTGAAAGGGAAAGATTTGCGACAGTGCGGCTTCCGTTGTTGTTCAGGTAGTGTACCGGTTTGCACTTGAGTATACATGAACACCAGAGCTTCGATAGTATATGAACAAGTAGAGAGGCTATTTAGGGGATGCTGCGACACGGGTGTAAGATTGGAGGAGTGGAAGATCCCGCTCTCGTATTCTCAGACCCACCGTGGGGCTGCCGTTTATGAACACGGGGTAAATGTCGCTCGGACGAAAGGCCAAAAATAACGCCGACTGAGCTTCTTATGGAAGGTCCTAGCCTTACCAAGCGGAACTATCGAAGATAACGTGACATTGCGAACATGCTTTCCCCAATGCGGTCGGACGGCCTTGCAGATCGCACCCATCTTCATTATTCTCCCTAAAGTCACGGCGCATCGACGGGCTTGCCGAGCTCTCGCAGGCCAATTAATCGCCAGCATGCATTCATATCGACATTGCACGACCCTATATGGGATGCGATCGTTTCATGAAATAGCATGTGGCGCGACCGAAGTTCCGGGTACTGCTGCAGCGCAAAAGTAAGCATTATAAGGCGGGCTTCTACCCCCGCAGGCCTGGCTTGAGCCAACTGCACAGTTCCCCGCAAGTCACTCTTTTCTTGCTGTTTTTCGTCACTCACTTGATCATACCAGTCTTTACAGATCCCCACACTCTCTTTTCACTCACTTAACCACCTAGTCATCATCTTCCAAAATGAAGTTCGCTACGACTATTGCCACCGCGATCGGCCTGATCGGCGGTACTGTGTTGGCCACGATGAGCCCGGCAAACCTGCAAGACACGGGCAATTCGCTGGCCCGTCAGGCGTTTGACATCAAGGATCTTGTTCTGGCGATCAACTCCACCATGAACGCCGGTCCGATGCAAGTATGGATATACACTTCACCATTTTTGGCGGGCTTTGTACAGGCCGGCTAACACAATTCGATCAGGATGTCTTCGAGGAGATAGATGATATGTATGAGGCTGTTCTGGCCAACATTCAGCTTATCGTTGGCACCAAAACTCTCACCGAGGAGAGCCAAGACGTTCAGTTGGTCTACGAGGCCTACTCCTACGTATGTTTTATCCTACACCTCCACCTCTCACTACGACGTGGCCGAACACTGCTAACGTACGGAATGAAACAGCTCGCCCAGGCCATGTTCGAGCTTATGGACGGACTCGGCGGCTCCGCAAGCAACTTCATCACCATGGATAGCCAAAACGAATTCCGTGTGCCCGCTTCCGTCCGCGAGGTCAGCGGCGTCGTCGATGCGTGGATGTTCAACATGATCGGCCTGTTCCCGGCCAACAGCTCCTACGCGGACGAAGCTGCCAACCAGAAGAACCAGGTCGACACCCATTTCCGTCGCGCTATTGCCGCCTACCACCTGGCCACTGCGAAGACCGACTCGCCTTACGGCAACATCACGAACATCGTCTCCACCGATGCCCTGACCATGGGCAACTCCACCAGCTCCGGCATCAAGAGCACTTCTTCCGATGATGCCAAGACCTCAGACAATGTTAGTACCTCCAACGACATTCGCACCACCAGCGCATCCAACAACGGAGATGCTTCCACCGACGGCTCTTCCAGCGAGGAGGCTTCTAGCAACACTGCTAACAACGATGGAATTACCAGGAATAAGGATACCTCCACCAACGCGGATACCAATGGCGAAGCTAAGGAAAGCGACTGCGCCGAGGAAAACCCTACTGCATCGACCAGGAAGTAATTACTAAGCATTCAAGGCTTTAATACGAAGATCAAGCATTGTTTGCATTCCTCGCCTGACCTGTCCACATTCATATGCAGAAATCCAAGCATTCTTCGAGGCTTCAATCGCATTGGAAACCACACTGTACCATGCGCATAATTTCGAGATAAGATGAGTGACGACATTAAATTGCAGTTGGCGCTATAAGGCATGGCAGGAACCAAATTCAAGATTTCAGGTACCCGATACTCGAACAGGAGATTTCTGTCAATCGTATTCAACGTCAGAGGCGTTCTGCAGCCAAGGTCAAATACGACGTCACATCATCCTCGGCTAGCCACCAATCACGGCAGCTGTGGACGGTGCACAGCATCTAAATGTAGGCGTTATCGCAAGGCAGGGTCCTACGCCTTGCCGCGCACGGTAGCGCGTCGAACAAATCTGATGTGATAAGGCACGCAAAAGGGGTGTGCTGAACGCCACCGGGATCCCGTGTTGTTGGATTCTAGACCTGGAGTGTGGATTCTTCACGAACGATACGAGAAGTGGCTCTAGCGAATCCTGCAGGATCCACCACGGTTCGCAGGAGCGGTAACCATCGCCCTCGTTTTTGTTAAAACGGAAACGGGCCCGCGGTGGCGTGCGGAAGAGAGAGCTGCCGTTCCCACAGTCCTTCTATATTTTGCTACGTTCTTTCTCTAAAGTTCCCAATCTTTTTCTGCACTACACGATGCGGTTAACACGGTGCCTACCCACCGCTATAGCCGGTCTTCTATACGCCGGCAAAGCGGCTGCGGCCGGACCCAAAGGTGTATTCGCTCATTACATGGTTCGTTCAGGTCGAAGGCGCTGCTCGTAGCAAACGCTCATCGAAAACCAGGTCGGAACAATATTCGACGATCACATAAGAAAAGATGTCGACGACGCGGCGGCAATGGGCCTCGACGGCTTCGTGATCAATATGGGAAACCCTCTCGGTCCCGAGACTCGCCCACTGCTCAGCACAATGTTCGACTACGCGGCCGCAAACCACCCGGACTTCAAGTGCTTCATCAGCATGGATCTCTGGGCACCGAAGAACCTGTCAGACTTCGACTCAATACTGACGGATTTCCTGGGCCACGCCGCGTACTACCGCGGATCTGATGGATATCCTGTCATCAGCACTTACGGCAGTGGTACTTTCGGACAACACGACTGGAGCCAGTGGCGTGACAAGTGGGCGCGCAACATATACTTCATACCCGATTTCGCCGATCTGATGGCCCTCCAGGGCTCCGATGGATGGTGGGACGAATGGGGCTTCATGATCGCCGGTCTGTTTAGCTGGGAGTCGACATGGCCGGTAAGAGGACAGGAAAGCACGCCGGCACTTGTTGCAGTCGATGAGAAGCCTGAATGGACAAAAGAAAGAGACAAGGCGTACATGATCGGTAGGCACCCATTCCGCCGCCTCCGAAACATTTTTTTCTTCTCTCACCTTCGCCTACTGACTTTGCGACAACCCTCCAGGCTTGAGCATGCTGCAGTACAAGAACTCCTACGGCGCCAACATCTACCGCGCCGGCGAGGAGAACCTCCCGCTGCGCATCCAAAACATCCTCAACATGCCCGACCAGCCCGAATTCACCCAGATCCTCACATGGGTAAGGCCCCCACCCCTCTCCCCGATCCCCCCGTCTCATCTCCTTTCTCTCGGCCCCCAACGGGGCCCCCCGCAACCAACCGACCAAAAAAAGGAATGATAGGCACCAACGACGATCGCTGACAACAACGCAACAGAACGACGGCCCGGAAAGCCACTACATCGGCAACATCTGGCCGGAGCAGGACAACACGACGCAGATGCGCGTCTACGCCAACGACGGCGCGTCGCACGCGGGCATCCAGCCGCTGCTCGGCTCCTTCGCCGCCGCCTTCAAGGCGGGCGCCGCCGCCGACAAGATGGCGCCGGTCAACGACTCCTCCGTCACCGGCGCCCTGTGGTTCAAGCCCATCCTCGCCAGCACCGCGTGCGCCGACGAAGACGACGGCGACCTGCACCACGAGAAGCCCGCGGGGTACGAGGTCGCCGTCGACGTCGCGACGTGGGCCGTCGTCGTGGGCGAGGCCGACGCCGACGCCGGGTGGACGGTGCACGGGTTCAGCGCCGGGAAGGAGCTGGGGAGCGGGAGCGGGCTGGGGAGCGGGAGCGGGCTGGGGGGCGGGCTGAACTTTGGGAATTTTACGGGCTTGGCGGAGGGCAGGCAGTGCGTCGAGGTGCGGAATAAGGACGGCGGCTTGATCGCCGTCGCGAAGGGCGGCAGGGAGGTGTCGTCGGACTGCCCGGATGGCATCTATAACCTCAACCCGCAGGTTTTGGAGTTGAAGGAGGACGTCGATGATGGTGGGTGCGCGGAGGATGCGAAGGACTCGTCGTCGTCGGATGATGGCGATAAAGATGGGGATGGAGATGGTGATGACGACTCGTGGGGTGTCAAGGCTGTTGCGGTTGACTGGGTCGTTGTGCTTGCTGCGCTTTTCACGTCGTTGGTCTCCGTGACGGGGACTGGGGTTCTGTGCTGAAATTGTTTTTTTTTTTTTTTATGAGACATGACTATAGATTAGACTAGACTGTATCATCACACTTGTACTGTTCACCAGGAAATGGTAATATAATATCCTATCCATATTTCACGAATTGCCAACACAAAAATGGGACAGCAAGGCTCTACCCCACCAAGCACTAATCAAAAGTGACACTGCTGGCTGGTTCAGCCTTGTTTACCTGCTGGGAACTTTCACTGTCCGCAGAGGTGCTATTGGACGAAACGGCCTCAGCGCAGCCCCATTCCAGCCCAGCTCCGCACTGCTCTGTGTTGTACACGTTCTACTATTCTTTCTACGTATGGGACCGATATTGGATGAAACAGCTTTGCTCCAACCCCTCATCGGCAATGCGCGCATGAGGCAGAGTTAAGGCTATTCCGACGTGTGTAGAAGAAAATGACTCTTAAAAGCATTCGGTGAGACCGTTTCCCCAGCCTCACGTTTTAGAACACAATAAAGACTTTTCCTCTTGTTCAGCACCCATCTCAATCTTCCCCGAGGCATGCGGCTGGGACGATGACCCCAGTCGGCGTGGGCCATTGTATCGCCATTGCCAACGTTCTCCGGGACTCTGGCGGCGCCGTCGAAGAATATCAGGACGCAGAAGAGCATTTGGCCAAGCCTTGAGTCTTTGTGAAAAATCCCTGGCCCGACTGTTTCAGAGGAAGACGGAGTACGAGTCCTCCCTGGGCAAGGATGGGAACATGACGGCGGCGCTGAGGCCGGCAGTGTGCGTGCAGCAGCGAGATGGTGCGGTCGAACGCGCGCGGGTCGCGCGGGCGGCAGCGTCGTAGCGACCAATAGCGGTGGGCTCGAGATGCGTGATGGGGTGGTCGTGTTGTGGGCTGTCTTTGGTGCAGGTGCCGGGGAGGCCGGTGACTGCGCCCCCGGGGGTGGGGGTCGTTATCAGCGGACGGTGGTGGGGATGGTGAATGGTGGAGGTTAAATGATTGTGCTCTCTCTCTTTCTTTGTCTTGCATTCACTTACTGGCAGGGAAATATTTGTCACGAATAGAGGAAAGGGATGGAAGCTTACCCCAGAGACGGATGAGTTTGACGCCTCAGCCGGCGAGTGTTGATGTAGCGCGACTGCTTCGTTACTGGCAGAGCGTGCAGGAAGTACAGGTTGCTGCCGGCCCGGGAGTGGGAGTCTGGTCTGTGAATGGCGAGCAAGCTGGTCACCGCTGCGGGTGCGGCGACAAGGGTCCCGACGAAAGAGGCCATGAGGATCGAGGAGACGAACATGGCGGCGTGCAGCAGAGATCGCCAACGTCTGGGGTCAAATGCGGCGGGTCGCAGAGTGCAGGTGTAGAGTTCCAACACACAGCACGCACCCAGTTCGCCCTTTTTGAGATACCCTGTCCCTTGTAGTTTTCTTGTTCCTTTGGAATGCAGTGACGCTGAGACTAAGCCTCTTCCGTGGATGATGGAGGCTCAGCTCTCGTCGTTGGCGTAGACTCACTCCGCGTTGGACCAGCTGAAGGTACGAACACGCATAGCATCACAGAAGGATGCATTTCGTGTAACCTCATATTCCAAATGCCTTGTTTTGCCTGGTTGTTCTGCACGGATCAGTCTCGCCGACCCCAGTCGTTAGTGGAGCAGACCGATGAGGCATGTGCAAGCGCGTGCAATGTGGGGGCCGATTCGCCCCAAAATTGACGATCCGAAAAGGGATGCCCGAACTACTCCAGGGGCGTAGGTGGGGGTTGGATGCCGATCAGGCCCGGTCGAGGTCGTAAAAGTTATGGGGGGAGCCAAAAAAGCTCGCGTGAAGGTTGGGTGAGATGTGTTCGGTTAACACGGTGGTTGATTTGGGTGGGTTTGCGATTGCGTGTCGGCGCTCCTACCTTCCGGGCGAACAGGTGGCACCATTTCTCCATGTCCACTTGTGACGGGCGTTGCGAGTGCGGCGCGTGGCGGGTGTATTCGCGGAATGGGAAGTACGGACATGAGCTGGGGCTGGAAGATTGCGGGAGGAGAGCCAATCCATGGTGGTGCAGGTGGCAGCTCTTGCTCTGGATCCCAACATCACCGCACTCTCTTCCGAGTTGTTTGGGATCTGGTCAGGTGAAGCAGACGGTCTCTTCAGCCTTGGATGCTCCAAATTCTCCAGATCCAACGTGGCGAGACAGTCCCCCCCATCGGTGGTGACAGGCACATTCATAGAGCCTGGGCTGAAATCAGAAGTGAAGGATTCTGGTGGCGGTAAATGTCCGCATTTAAGATTCGCATGGTCTGGATAATGGATACAATTACCATGAAGGAAAACTGTACAGTTCTTGGGGGGTCTCACATGGCTCTAGTTTTTTGTTATCTGCTGTGCTGCAAGTGAAAGCATCGTCGTGAAAAAATCTCCGTCTCACGTTGATGATCGCCAGGTTCCAGAAACTGTCGACACCAATAAGCAGCCAATCTTTCTTTGCATCCACGTCGAGTAAGCGATCGATTTTGAGAGCCAAAGCTAGGACGTAGATGAGGAACTGAATTCGCAAAGGGCTGCATTGTTTTAGGAGACGAGAAGAAGGGACTGCATTGAGGGAACCCTGAGCTGACGCTTCGGAAACCTGCAAACCAGCCTTGGCATGTGGTCAGCATCCATCACTAGACCCCACTCAGTTTGACCCATCTGTACTGAAACAGTGAGTAGAGGCGTGGCAATACTCTCGGCTGATAGTTCCGATCCTGGCCGCTGCGAGTGATTCTCGGTGGATCGTTCATTGGTAGACGAATGCGTACCACGCAATTCTCCAGTACTGCCGGTGGCGCTGCGATGAGGTTTCTCTTCGCTTGTCTGAACGCGTTCTCCGTCACTGTCGTGTGTTCTTCCAAGAGATGTTTGAGTGTCTGTTGGTGTTTTCTTCAGCACGAACAAAGCAGGAGAAAGTCTGATAGCGAAGCTGGGAGCACTCGCGGCTTTGGACATGACTGCTGGGAAGGTTTGAACACGTCATATAAAGTGATACAAGATGCTTGGAGTATGTTCAGGGGGTGAAGAGCGCCCTAAGCCTCATGGCTGTGTGCGAAACTTCCAAGATGCCGACGATTAACAACTCCAGAGCAGAGGTAGGTAAAAATCAAAATTGTCAAGCTGCGTCGACATTGCTCGCCTCTAACCATGCACGTGGTCAGCTTCATGCTAGCAGGTAAAGGGAAGTGATCGGAAGTAGCAATCCGTCCGGAGGGCGAATTTGTCGGCGTAATTTTCGTTCTCACGACCATTTGGCATATCCGTTGCTGTGTCATGGCTGCCTCCTGTTCATTATGGGCCATGATCTGTAGCTCGTCTCGTGTCGTTTAGCTGAGACTGGCGCGTATCGGCTTTTCCGATTTCTTGGCCGCAGAGCTTTTGAGCGAAGCATTCCTTCGGGTAGCTACACGGCGTTATATGTGTCTTCCGTCCGGAAGGCTCCATCGACACCGGACGCTGCACCCGGTTAGGCGGTGAGGTAGACAGGGATGCCATCAGATAGGAAACAAGTATGGAAAAGGGAAAGGGTTGGTATCGGGGAATCGGGTGCGTCGGTGGCTGTGGGGACCGGGAGCTGATCGGTGGTATCTCCGTGGCGCAGGCGGCTCCCTGGGCCGTCGCGTTCTGGATCTTCACGCAGACTGAACAGGTGAAGATGTCCCTCCGCGACTCGTGCTTCAATGGGTCATTGGCTGATCCACAGGAGCAAGCGAGAGTCGCGACACACCGCAGGCTCGCATTTAGAACTCGTTCGAGACACAGTACTCCCCGTCACGGGTCGCTACGGCCGTTGCAACGCTCGCCCAACAAGGCGGTAGCTGGTGGACCGCATCCAGAGATCAGTCGGAGATCATGCTTCATCGTCCATGGCATCCAACAAAGCCGACAGGAAGTCGTTGTTTTACCATGGCGGCGCTAAGCCCCAGGCTGAAGGAAGCATGGCGAGCCTCGAGCCGATGACAAGCAGCGTTGTCCCTGTTACTTGAGCATCAAGGGGTTGCGTTGCGCGCCCCGCTCCGCCACTAACGCCGTCTCCCGCCATCCGTCACGGCACAAATTCCACTCGAGACACTTTCTGATCGAGGCCCTACTCACCACGGCCCAGCCTCTCTCCAGGCAACAATCTGCTCAAGCTCTCGATATTGGCCATATTGATCGTTGCCGTTTGACAAGCTGCCCCTGAAGAACGGATATGCCCAGGGCAAATCGGTGCCCCATGCGGCCCTTGGTTGACCCTAAATAGCCGCTGCTGCTAAGCCCAGATCGGAAGAAGCGCGACTTCTCCCCAGACACCGTTGCGAACAAGCGGGGGGGCGGCTCATGGCTTTTGCACAGCAGACGAAACATTGAGAGAACCGTCCACCGGAAATGGTGTACGGCCGATGCAAGTGACGGCAACCCTGCACCACGTTTACAGCATCACGCTATGTTCACGAAGCGGAGCTCGCCCCTGGCAACTGCCGGCCATAACCGCGCCAGCCGACGCCAGAAATGGATCCCTTCTGTGGGCGTGTCATGGCAGCTCCCACTGTCCGCTCGGGCATAACTTCATGACTTGGCAGTGAGCGGAAGTTTGTTCCCTGGACGCGTACAATCCCAGGCGCGTGGCTCGTCGCCTTTTCCGCGCGCTAACGCGCGTCGGTCCGTTTTCCGGCCCAAATGTCTCACGAAGCTAGCGCGTAACATGGACGGCGGCGTGTGCCGACCAACGTTGGAATCTTCAAGCACCAAGGGGTGGTCCCTGCTCGACATATCGGTCTCAATGTGGATTCAGATAGCCGAGCGGCAGATGCAGAACCGGACGGGCTTCGATCGCAATGACCGACCCTCATGCAGCCGCAACCTCTGTACTTATTCCTACTGCTGATCACCTCCTGCTCAGGCCGGATATGCCCCCAATCCCTTCTCTCCCGTCGTTTCCGACGACACCTCGCAAATGAGCGACAAGATCTCGAATGTCGCAATCACGTTCCTTGTGATATCGTGGATTGTTGTCTGCCTGCGATGCGGTGTGCGCCTGTTCCTCGTCAAGGCGTTCGGCGTTGACGACTGGCTGATGCTCTGCTGCCAGGTGAGCCACCCTCCCAACCACCAGGACCGGCCTATATCACTGACGCCAGCAGATCATATACACCATCTGGGGCATATGCCTGTTGCTGGGCGCGAAGGCGGGGATGGGGCACCACATGGCCTCACTCACCCCCGAGGACATCGTATTGGCGTTAAAGGTAAGCACGTTGGGGACGCAGACCCCGGCCATGACTGATTGGTGCGGCACAGTTCTTCTACGCGTGTGGAGGCCTTTATACCTTCACCACGATGCTGGTCAAGATCGCAGTCGGCGTCTTCTTGCTCCGTGTCATCGTCAACCCTGTTCAGAAATATGTCATCTGGGGCACGCTGGCCGTGTCGAGCGGCTATGGTATCTTCATGGTTGTAGGCTCGCTACTCCAGTGTGATCCGCCCGCCAAGTTCTGGAACGCCAGCCTGGAGGGGACGTGTGGCAACAAGGCCGGTGGCGTCTGGACCGGCTATCTTCACGCCGCCATCAGCGCCAGCGTCGATTTCATCCTGGCCGGTATCCCCTTCTTCATGCTTCGACACTCAAACTTGGGGTGGAAGAAGAGGGTCGGCATCTACCTGATCATGTCCTTGGGATCCTTGTATGCTCCCACGACGTCTACCGCGCCCCCCGAACTCGCACTAACTGCAGCCCTCCAGCGCCGCCATAACCACCCTCATCCGTGTCCGCACCATCGACGACCTGTCCAAATCAGGCGACTACCTCTACAACCTCAAAGGAATCATCGTCTGGTCCTGGGTGGAGCCGGGCGTCGGCATCATCGCCGGCTCCATGGCCACGCTGCGCCCGCTCATCCGCGTCGTGTTCGAGAAGACGGGCATCTCCAAGTCGGGCACCAGGACGCACATCACCACCGCGCGCTACGACCCGGACGTGAAACTGGACGACCTGCGCGGCGAGACGTCCGTGACGCGCACCAACATCGAGGCGCTCTCGAGCCCGACCAGCCCGACCAAGCCGCACTTCGGCATCGGCGGCGGCAGCCGCTACCGGCGCAGCAGCCGCGAGTCGGTCGGCTCCGAGTCCGGCTGGCAGAGCTTTGGCAGCCAGGAACACCTGCAGAACACGCGCATCAAGCGCAGCGTCCAGGTCACCGTCCACACGTCGGATGCGGCCGACTGCGCTAATGAAATCCAGTCGGCTCGCTCGCCGGGGGACGTACAACGAATCTTATAGTGTCTATTTCTTTTGTGTGTGTGTGTGTGTACTTTGCCATGCCGGGATATACCCTGATGGCTTTCGTTTGTTAAAAGAAAAGGCACTCCCCCTTTTAGGGCTGGACGGGAAAAAAATGTTCCCACTCTTCCAACGATGAATCATACCTACACGGACGTCACGAAGCTCATTATCAAGCATGATTTGTCTGGATCCTTCCACATACTCGACCTTGAGGATGAGAATTTGAACAGGCTTATCGGCTGCCCGCAACGGCATCACTTGACGAACTTTAATCAGTAACCGCCTTAGTGGGCCATCTGTACAGCAGTAAATACGCCGCTATTTCTCCCTAATGCGGCGGAAAACTCCAATCCGGCCTATATCCCATCGACGGACCACACGATATTTGACACCAGAAGCCCGCCTCGGCAAATGCACAGCGCATCTGAAAGGGCCCGAATGGAACCATTTGCGAGCCCGTCACATCATCAAATCCACAATCCTTACCAACTGGCTTTAAGCCCTCACTCAAGATATCTGAAAAGATAACCTTCCCAATGCGCTGGAAAACCAGCCACGCTTTATCAGTGGATCTCCAACGATAAGACGAAGGAATAGGGGATGAGCGGCACGGGTAACTTTTCCGGCTGGACGGATTTACGGCCGTGATGTGTTCCTTCGCTCCTGTGGAGAATGCCTTCCACCGAGAGATTTTACTAAAGAAAATCCCATCGTCATTAGCAAGGATCAAACGATCGGACGAACGCGGCCTTTCTCGTACGACGGAGCGGATGAAGTGCTGGCATGTTCGCCAAAATGCTTGTAGTCCACAACTACCACCGACCGGAGGCACCATTGGAACTCACCCATCAGAAAATAACAGAAGAATCCACACCACGAGGCAGGTTTGGGAAAGGACGGCTTGTGTGCCGAACGACAGTTCATCTATCGCAACGAGGCTTTTGAGCCTCATTAGATCCGACGGGCAGACCTCTAAGTTCATCTCGCTGGTGGCGACGAGGCAAAAGGAAATATGGGATTTCTGGCTTGACTTGTTGGCAAAAAGGCGAGCTTCAGACCGGGGGCGCTGGACTTCAGGTGCACGAATTATCGATAGAAATTGAGATAGTCTAGAATGAGGCTCGAAGCGTCTCCATTAGCCAACGTGGCGTCCGCAAAATGGATCGATCGATAGAACATATTTTCTCAATACGAATGTCTTTGATAAACACCGACGACGACGACAGCATCGGGGGCAACATGTGCGGTTGTAGTTCGAGCCATGTCACTACGGCCAATAATATACAGAGCTTCTCGGAGGTGGCTCTTGAAGATCGGGGTCGATCAGAGTGACCTTGGTGAACCATTAAAAAACCTGGGGTAACGGAAGTGTACAGCTGCACCGCTACCATCTGAATGCCACGTTTTCATCGATCAAAAGATGCTCTTCCAACAGTCGAGATTCGGCCGGTTTCGCAGCAGATTCTTCTGCTGCCATGCTGAAAATCAACGCCCAACTGCAACGCTTTACCTGCTTGCGAAGAAGGCCGTCACGCTATCCAAGCTCCGCCTGAGAGCCGATCCTCTCTTGTTCAGCAAATGAGCAATCCTCCGATACTCGGCACGGCGGAGACAGTGGGTCTCCAGGAGAAAATGAAACGTATCTCGACTCACACAGATGGAATCGGCACTGCCATGTCTCCTCTGACACCAACTGGGCATTTGCGAGGGATGCGGGCGATGCGGTTTGCGATCTGGTCGAGGCGGCTTGCAAGCGGTACCGGCCCAAAGCAAGGTACTTACCCGACGATCAGAATCGTTGAAGAGTTGTTGAGCGCTCAGCTTGGATGGATGGCTAGCGAAAGCAAGGTATTGATACGGTGAGGCCCTCTTCTTCAGGTTTGCGATTCTCTATCCATGGCATGGTGATCAATCAAGCCATGTGGGGCGTTTCAGGCGGAGGAACTGAAGGCACCGGCGACGGGCTCCAGAGCACTGAAGGCTCGCGGCTTTTCCGAGTTATCGATATTCTCCGCGCAGCCAGCCTAAGTCGCAACCGCAAGCATAGCAGGCGATGTGCGCGGCGGCAGAGGATTCTTCCCCAGCTGTAGCAGGCAGCTCGGGCCGGACATTGGTGAGGCTCGGGGGTAAGAAAGAGGCAGGCTATCTCCGAGTCAGTCGCAAGCCGGCGCGTTAAAGTAGTACTGCCGCGCAGGCTCTCCGACACCCTCTCAACCATCTCTTTGCGGGGCTTCTCCCTGTGTCCGGCTGGCGAATCGTAGCCACGCGGCTTGCTTTCGGACGCAGCGGATAGGCCGGCGGCAACTGACCAGCCAGAAGCCAGCGCCGGGCGCGATTCGACGAGCCCTGGGAGACGTTTAAGCTGGCCGAGACCGGCTGCTCCCGTTTCGAGTGACGCATTTTCTGGCGGGGGCGGGGCCACGCCAACGCTACCCCACGCCCACCCTGCAATAGAGCCCATCCGACCCAGCTTGCCGTGAACCAGCTCCGCCATCGCAGCACAATGCCTTCACTGCTATATCTGGTCCGCTGCCCGCCCCCCCATGGACGCCATTGATCCCCCAACGCCCTCTATTGAACCACTATGGACGCCAACAAGGACCTACGCGTAGCCATCGTCGGCTCAGGTGCGTCTCCCTCGACATGGCGTGCTCCCGTGCGCTCTTACTGACGGGCGGTTCGCTCCTGCAGGGATGGGCGGCCTGGCCTGCGCCCTCTCGCTCGCGCGCAAGGGCTTCAAGCACATCGACGTCTACGAGATCGCATCAAACCTGGGCTTCGTCGGGGCCGGCATCCAGCTGGCGCCCAACCTGGCGCGCATCCTCGACCGGCTGGGCGTGTGGGCGGACATCGAGGCCGAGGCTGTGGACCTGAAGGGGACCAGCATCCGCCAGGGCGCGACCGACGGCGAGCTGGCCCACGTCGACCTCAACTACATCCGCCAGACTTACGGCTACCCGCACATGGTCGGCCACCGCGCCTCGCTGGCCGGCGGCCTGTACGAGGGCTGCAAGCGCGAGAGCGACGCCATCACCTTCCACCTCGGCACCGTCGTCAAGGAGGTGCTGTCGTGGGGGCCCCGGCCGCGGCTGCAGGCCCAGCCGCGCGAGGGCGCGCCCTTTGAGATCGAGGCCGACGTGGTGCTCGCGAGCGACGGCGTCAAGAGCGTGATCCGCGACCAGATGCTGCGCGAGCTCGCCATCGACGCGTCCATCGTCGACACGGGCCAGGCCGCCTACCGCATCATGCTGACGCGCGACGACATGAAGCACGACCCGGAGCTGCTGCAGCTGCTCGACACTGAGGCCGTCACGCGCTGGATCGGCGAGAAGCGCCACATCATCGCCTACCCCGTCTCCGGCAAGAACATCTACAACCTCTCGACCGTGCAGCCGGACAAGAACTTCGCCGACGCGCCCTCCATCACCTACACCACCAAGGGCTCCAAGGACGAGATGCTGCGCGTCTTCGGCGACTTCTGCCCCATGATCCTGCGCATGCTGAACCTCGTGCCCGAGGGCGAGGTGTGCGAGTGGAAGCTGCGCGTGCACGCCCCGATCCCCACGTGGGTGCACGGCCAGGTCGGCCTCGTCGGCGACGCCTGCCACCCCACCCTGCCGCACCTGGCCCAGGGCGCCGCCCAGGCCGTCGAGGACGCCGCCGTGCTGGCCGAGGTGCTGGCCCGCATGCCCGACCAGACCCCCGAAACGGTCAACAAGACGTTGCGCGTGTATCAGGAGCTGCGCAAGGAGCGCGCCGAGACTCTGGTCGAGCTGGCCGCCGCGTCGGGCCGCGCGCTGCATCTGGGCGAGGGCGCGGCCAAGGAGGAGCGCGATAAGCAGTTTGCGGCGTTGAAGGAGAAGAAGGGCGGTGCGGTGCCGGACAAGTGGGCGGATGCGGACGTGCAGAAGAATATTTACGGCCACGACTGCATGGAGGTCGCGGCTGAGCAGTACGAGACGCTGCTGCGGAGGTTGAGCCAGAACGGCGCCT